>CAWUFW010013669.1:250000-461295 GCA_963921515.1 Calotriton arnoldi | reverse complement strand
TATAGTCAGTGCTGCTAGTCCCCCTTCCCACCCAGCCAGCCAGATATCCCACCATGGAACGTGCTTGCATTGCAGGGAGTGTAAGTTGTCTCTCAGGATGTCAGTCAGTGGTGTCCTGCTGTTTGTTGGTGCACAGTTGCCAGCAGGGCCTTGTGCTCCTCACAGCAGTAGCCAGTGTCAGCCATCTTGTGAGTCCTTCTCCACTCCCTGTGATGTGCGCATGGTTCATGGTGGTGTTGATGGGACAGTTGTGGGGGGCAATATGTGTGACTGCGACTCCCATGATGCTATTGGCTACACTGACTTGGCCAGCATACGCTGAATTCCTTCCTTTGAGTGGTCTTCACTGTGTGTTGGTGTTGTTGTGGTGGCTACATGTGTGGATGTGTGTGTTAGTTCTATTTGTGCCACTGCCTAGCTGTAGTTGTGGTTGTGTTTGTACATGTGTTGGCACAGTTGGATGTGACTTTTTTGATGGCATGTGTTGTGTTTCTCTGACTGACATACACATTTTGGGATGATTCTGTTCTGGTTGCTGTGTGATTGCTATGAGTGCATGGTTTGACTTTCCCTTGACAGTGATGTGTGTGTGTTTTGTGGCAGTATATTGTGTACATTTGTTGTGTACTCACCAGGCTCTGGGATGTCCTCTAGTCCATATATGCTCACTGGCGGTAGGATGGCCCGCACCTTCTCCTCCCAGGGCCTGAGGTATATTGGCTTGGCAGGAGGGCCACTGCCGGTGTGTTGGCTGTTGATGTAGTCTTGCTTCAGCAGTTTCCGTACCCTCCTGCGCACGTCATACCACCTGTTCTGGATGTCGGTCTTTGTGCGCCGACATGGTGATTGGGCGTTCACCCTGTTGATGATCCTCTCCCACATCTTGGTTTTCTGCGACATGGGGGTCTGTTGGACCAATGTGCCAAACAGCTGTGGCTCTACCCTGAGGATCTCGTCTACCAGGACTTCCAATTCACAATCTAGGAACTTGTGATTCTTCTTGGGGGCATGGTGATGGGTGGTGATGGTGGGTGATGTGTGTGTTGGTGTGCAGGTGAGGGTGTGTGGGTGTGTGTTGTGCTGGGTGTATGTGAGGTAGGTATTTGTTGGTGTGCTGCTGGTGTGTGGCTTGTGTGAGGGATGAGCTGTGGGTGTGTGGTTGCTTTCTCTTGGGTGCTGGCAGTGGAATGGCATTTGCAAAGGCTCATGGTAGTGATTTGTGTCCTTTATATAGGTGGAGTTGTGGGTGTGTCTTTGTTCTCTGTCCCCACCCCCCAGTATTTATTGGCTTGGTAATTGCTTGTTTGGCCTTTTTTGGTTGATTTTTCCTTTGTGCTGTTTGTGTATGTTGGAAACGTTCTTGTGACCGAGTCGGACCCTGCATTGGTCTCGTACGGTGTTTTCCGTTTCGTTCACGCTGTGTTTGTGCAGTTTTGTATGCTGCGTACGCGTCGGTCGCGGTGTATTGTGTTGCTTCGGCTCGGTTTTGTATGCGTGTCGGTCGTACGGCTTGTCCTCCGTCCGACTCGGTCGTGTTTTTCGCGCCTTGCATCGTACTTTGCGGGTTGGAGTTGGCGGGTACGATTCGGTCGGATTTGTTCCGGGTGCGTGTCGGTCGGTTGAATTCGCGTGTTTTTCCGGCCGGATTGCTATTTTCCGAGCGGCTCGGTCGGTCGGCTTGGTTTCCTGACGTGTCGGTCGGATTTATCGCGGCTTGCATCGTACTTGGCGTGTCGGGCGCCACGGGTACGTGTCGGTCGGTAATTTTTCCGGCTCCGAGTCGGTCGGTGCTTTTTCCGGCCCGAATCGGAATCGACTCCTAAGTAGTTAACTTACATGTGTGGAGATCTCCTAATAGAAAAGTACAGAGAGTTGGTGATGGAGATTTCTAGTTGTAGATTTGTGAACTGCATTTTGTAGTAAGTAAATAGTACTACTATAGTACTACTTTAGGAACTACAAAATGCAATTTGGGAATCAGGCCTCATATGAGTTAAACTTGTAAACTCCTGATAAAACAGGCTTTCATTTATGCTAATTGTTTCAACTTTTAAAAAATGCCTATATTGCTTTAATGTATGTTAATTCACAATGCAATTGAAACTTTCAATAAACCTCTCTAAACCACTATGCTCTTTTTAGTTAACAACTGCAAGTTTTTAAAACTCCAGTATCATTTTAAAAAGTTTAACCACTAGGGCTTTTGAACAGGACTTGCAATCTAAATGTGGTAATTCTTTAGTATTTTGAGATGTCAGCTTAGCAGAAAGTTTGAGTAGATGTGGATTTCCAGATGTCAGTGTAAAGCGTATGAAAGTATGAGTGGCAGGACTCAACTCTGCGCATAATCATTCACAAGTTAACGTGTAACCAATTTCCACAGTGCTCGAAGGATAAAGAAAAGAGCGTCCACCCAATGTTCCAAAATTTGGAGGCTAACAGCCCCAAATATAATTTGCAGAAAAAGTCTTTATCCTGAGCAAATATCCAGTAAGATTCAGATTCCACAGGTGTGCAGTTGTAGCAAGCTCTTCTTTTTATTCCAAAAGTCCAGTATCGAATTCACAGTGTTACAGCCAATCTTTCAAAGTTATAAATGGAATCATGTTATTCAACACTGTATATACACTCAAGCCTATTAAGAAAGACAGTTAATGTCGATGTAGCCAACACGTGTTTCGTCTGGGCTCAATCTCCCATCGACTTCCTCAGGACTACAATAAAGCAAAAAAAAATCATAACTTTTTGTACCGCTAACCCACCCCCGGGTTAGTATTGGTGTGAAATTCTAAATCAGAAGATAGTTGGGAACCGTGATCCTAATTATTGAAATTAAGATTTAAAATAAAGTAAAAGTAAACAAGAGAAAGAGAGTACGTGAGAGAAAATAATGAGGGTATAGTAGATTAGAATAGTTACCTCAAACCAGGCTTATCCAATGTGCCACCAAGAAACACGCCAATAAATGCCACAAGTGAAGCCCATAATGGGCAAGTTGAAATAATATATGATCAAACAGCATCATGCCAATGTGTGAGGGAAAATAAACTCTCCACACTAATCCGAATGCATTTAATTCTCGTCACCAGCGCAAGACAAATACCTCATCCAGTACCTAATCATCAA
Organism: Calotriton arnoldi; assembly: GCA_963921515.1. Lineage (NCBI taxonomy): Eukaryota > Metazoa > Chordata > Amphibia > Caudata > Salamandridae > Calotriton > Calotriton arnoldi. The sequence goes on along the minus strand of CAWUFW010013669.1, from coordinate 458,169 downwards.
ATGATATTAGTGTTCAAAAATTGGTAATCAGGTAACTCGCGAACAAAACATTAGAGAGTCATGTATGTGTTAACAGTCCAAACCTATTGCTCAAAATGGTCCTTAGTCACAACCAATTATCGACATGCGACCTGTAAAATTCAATATTGTATTGTCAGCATGTTAGAATCACACATGTAGTAATAACCAGAGTCATGTACACAAGCATGTTCCACATGACGGTCAGCACAAACTTAGGGGCCGATTCCGATCTGGGTCGGAAAGCTCTCCGACCGATCCGGATTGTTTTCCGACCGAGCCGTACTCCTGCAGTCCGACCGAGCGAGTACGATGCGGCCGCATGCTGCCGGACTCGGTTCGGTCGGACTCCCATTGAAGTCAATGGGAGCCGGTCGTACGACGCGTACATGGGCTCCCATTGACTCAATGGGTACGTTGCGCAAAAGGGTGCCCCCTGTAGTGGGTACTCGTTGGTGCCATCCGCACCGTACATGCATGTATAGGGGGGACCCTTGGGTCCCCCCTGTGTCTGACTCGTAAGGCTACGGGTGAAGGGGGTCCGGCACGGACCCCGAAGTCCGCTTCCCAGAGCTTTTACGTGTCGGAGGCTCCGACTCGATCTGGCTGTCCGGATCGTGCATCGTACTGGCTCGGTCGTAAAACGTCTCCATTGCGCGGTACGAATCGAGTGCGAACGAGTCGTACGGAGCGGTTCGGACCCGGAAATGATTCGGTCGGCGATTTCGCGTTCATTCTCATCGTACTTGGGCGTCCGGACCTCTGTACGACTCGGTCGGAAGCAAAGCCTCCGACTCGGATCCGGTAAACCCGAATCCGATTCGGAGGCCTTCCGACCGAGATCGGAATCGACCCCTTAGTTTCCACTAGTGATCTATACATTCCAATAAGAACTCCTACATTACCTACATGCTATGTCCGCAAAGGTTACTGAAAGATAATTTTAGCGCAAACTATGTAAATCGTGCATTTCAAGCGCCATAGGGCTGCGTGATAACGTGCAAAATCATATTATATAGAAAACTACACATATGTTAAACATCGGGATCAAAGGTCAAAGAGTAGTAGTAATCTTCAAATAAATACTATCCCAGTCGAGGCCTACTTGTATTAAAATTAGCCAAAAAGTGGGTCCATTCTCGAGAATCATCTATACGGAGTAGCTTACTGTTGTACTTATAGTTTACATGCTTCCTTTTAGCGTGAGGAGTGTGGAGCACTGTGATCAGTGCGTTCCACATTCTACCTACTGTTGGTGAGTTCTGAGGCGGTCAGTTGGAGACTGGCTGGCTGCGGATGAGCCACGCTTGTACCGCAGGTTACGACTTCTAAGAATAAAGTTGTACTTACCTACTTTGCTTGTGAAGAGTCGTTCATCTCCGCCTCCAAGATTTGGTGACGAGTTGGCCGGGCGGACTCCTGCGGTGGCAAGTGGCTCTGGACCCGCTTTTAGAGCTACCTGTTCTGGCCGAGGCTGGCGATCCCACGACGTTCAGGACGTGTGGTGGAAGCAAAGCGTTAGTCGTCAGTAAGTCGTCTAGCACTTTCTTTTTGGCGAAATTGGTGTGGGGAGTGCAATAGTGGCCACGCGCGAGCATCGTCTCGAGACTTGGCAGTTGGCAGTTGTGACTCGTGCGAGACATCACACGTGCAGTGCTGCTTACATCATTGTGTTCTACACTTCTTTGGCAGAACAAGCCCCACGACCTTACAAAAGCACGTAAGACGACGTCGGCGGCCATTTTGAAGTGTGTTTCAACACTCACGTCACTGGGTTCTTTACTTCTTTGGCAGAACAAGCCCTACGACCTTACAAAAGCACGTAAGATGACGTCGGCGGCCATTTTAAGGTGTGTTTTTACACATACCTTTTATTCATACTTTCAACAACGCTCTAGTCATTCTAGTGTGAAGCGAGCCGACTCTATTTCATCAGTGACTCACACACCTAACAGTATTTATCCAACGGTGAGCCACATCGGATGAAATTACTGCGTGGTGAGCAACAACTGTGGTTATTGCATCTTTTCAACGGTGAGCCATAACACTTCCAGCCACTGTGTGTGGTGTGGTGAGCAACAACAATGGTCCCTTGTGCTCTTCTGTTCAAAGTTTTTAGTCACAACAGTGAATCAGTACAACAGTGATTCACACACTCATTCTCTGAAACTGCTTTAGTGACTTGAATGTGCTTCTGTACAATAGTGATACATACATTTCTTAGTACTGTCTCCTTAGCTAATTGTTTTTACAACGTTGTTTCTGCTTATTTTCTACTGCAACTTTGTCTCATACCTAGAGCCATCTAGTGTTGTTCAATATGCAGTCACAAGGAGCAATCATCTCTCCCCCTATTTTCTTATCTTCTCCTGGTCCACTTGCTATTGAGTGGGATGATTGGTTACCCATCTTTGAAAACTATTTGGAGGCTCTGGATGGTACTGAGTTCAGTGCTGCTAGGAAAAAGCGCTTTTACTGAACAATTTAGGCAAGGAAGGTCAACGCATCTTCAAATACTTACCTACAGTCACCTTACCCAATGGTGACCCCATTGAAGATATTTATGTTGAAGCAAAAAACGATTAGAGTGTAGATTTGCTAAAGAGTTTAATATTGTCATGAATCGTTACAAGTTTTACACTCACCATCAGGAGGAGAACCAATCCATTGATGACTTTGTGTCCAAACTTAGGGAACTTTCTTTAAAATGTAAATTTAGGGCAATGACAGACGAATTAGTTCGTGATCAATTGATTGTTCATTGTAAGTGTATAAAAACTCAGGAAAGACTCTGGGCTGCAAAAATCCTTCACTAAAAGATGCCATTGAGATTGCTAAGGTGGTTGAACAATCTCAACATTGCATGCGTGAATTAGGTCAAAAGGATTATAATAATCCCGATGGTGTATCCATTTTAGCAACAGAAGATCTTGATGTTGCGGCGGTATCCAAGTCTGGCAGATCTGTTAAAAAAATAGACAACCAACAAAATCTTGTTACAGGTCACAATGCTGATTATCGCAAGTGTGTAGCTATTGATAAAAATTGTAAGAAGTGTGGGTGCAAAGGTCACTTTGCAAGTGTGTGTAGACAACCGTTCAAACAGAGAATTGCGACCCTAGATGAGAATGTTAAGGTCACATCTCATGGTATTGACACCTTATATGAAGACTTTGAGGTTTTACCGCACAAAGATAAGATTTTAAGTGTTGACGATTCTACTGATGACAGGGGCAGAAGATATAGACCTGAAGCAGATTTTGTGATATACTGAAAATCTGTACAACTTATGGTGGACTCTGGGTCCATGTATACTATTGTTCCCAAAACAGTATTTGACATGTTATGGTCAGATATAACGTTACTCCCCAAAGACATTAACCCTGGGGGTTATCAAGGTGAAACCATAAATCTTCTATGATATATGAATACCACCATAGAATTTGGGGGTAGGTCAGTACAAGGGAAGGTGTACGTAGCTACAGATGGGCCTCCCATTTTAGGATGGATGCAACAGCATGATTTGTGCATCATTGTTGACCCTATAGCACCTACTCAAGTAATGGTAGTAGAGAACTCTTCCTTGGAAAAAAATTTGGAAGAAGCAAAAGATGTTTTTAGAGAAACATTAGGATGCTTTGAGGGTTATGTCCACAAGATAGTATTAAAACCTGAGGCTCTTCCAGTACAGCACAAGGTACGCAGAATACCTTTAGTAGCCAGGGCGGCAGTGAAAGATATGCTTAAGGATATGGTGTCTTCAGGTGTAATTGAGTCAGTAGAAAGCTACATGTGGGTTTCTCCAGTGGTTATCACTGAAAAATCTGACGGAAAACTCAGATTTTGCATTGATTTGAGATCACTCAATCAAAATGTGGTTGTAGATACCTACCCATTAACCAACATTAACAAATTGATCTTGGCTTTGAGTGGTGGAAAAGTTTTCTCCAAGCTAGACTTAAAAAATGCTTACCATCAGATTAAACTTCATGAACAGTCCAATCCACTCACAGCTTTCATCACGATGGATGGCATTTTCCAGTGCACTAGAATGCCTTTTGGACTTTGCTCTGCTGCAAGTGTTTTTCAACGTATGATGAGTGTGCTTTTTAAAGATGTCAATAACATTGTATATTTCCAAGATGACATTCTTGTATTTGGAGACACCATTGACCAACACAATCGCACCCTCAGGGAGGCGCTACTCAAGACCAAAGAATCTGGTTTAACCATCATATGTGAAAAATGTAAATATTTGGTAGACAGAGTTGAATATCTAGGCTATGAGATCTCTGCCAAAGGTGTGAGACCTAAGCAAAACCTTTTGGATGCCATCAGGTTAGCTCCCGCACCTTCTGACAAAGATAAATTAAGATCTTTCCTAGGTCTTATTGAGTATTACTCAAAATTTTTCCGCAAAAACAGAAATTTTTAGGTTACTTTTAAGAAAAAGAGCTACCTTTGTGTGGGAATTACAACAACAGTCATGCTTTGATGATATAAAAAAAAAACATTTGTGAGGCAGGCATACGCACTCCTTTTGACACCAAGCTTGAATCTGTTCTCACTGTTGATGCCAGTGCCACAGGCCTTGGAGCCATTCTCTCTCAGGTCCATAATGGACATGAAAAAACTGTGGCATTCGCATCCAGGACACTGACTAATTCTGAAAGGAATTATTCAGTTATTGAACGCGAGACTTTAGTGGCAGCTTGGGGTTGCAAATATTTCAGAACCTACTTATGGGGTTCCAAATTCAAGCACAAATCTGATCATAAACCCCTGATTAAAGTGTTATCACCAGGTGGAACCAGTAAATGCTCTGCGAGGCTATCTAGGTTAGCTTCTCATTTACAAGAATATTGTTACAAAGTTGAGTATATACAAGGATGGAGAAATATTCAAGCTTATTGCTTGTCAAGGCTTTCTCTTGACTGGGAAGGTGTTGATAAAACATCAGTTATAGCAAAAGAGGCGGAAGGAGCGGTGGCTTCTGTACAAGATGTGCTGAGTGTGGTTGAAGCACAGGCCATCACTGAAAGTGAATGGGTTAAGGAAATGTCCTCTGACAACTCTATGCATGAAGTCAAGCGCTTGATTTTGCAAGGCAGTAGGAGAGAAAGTACAGTGTCCCCTTCCATCAGGCCTTTTTAAAAGTTCTGGATGAATTGTCTGTATGCGGTGATATGTTAATTATGAGAGGAGAATTATTTGTTCCTCCTTTAGGGTTAAGGAACAAACTGATCAGATTGTCACATGAGGGGCATTTGGGCCAAACCAGAACAAAGAAAAGGTTGAGAGTGAATTGGTGGTGGCCTGGGATGGATGCCAATGTGGATATTTGGGTGGAGAAGTGTGATGTATGCAAAGAAGGTGAAAAGCGTTTAAGAGTCGGAGTGCAAGCAGTCATGGGACAGATAGCAGACCCTGGGCAACCTTGGCATACCATCTGCTTGGATTTAATTGGTCCAATGAATGAACTCAAAAGTGATTGTAGATTTGCCATGGTAGGGATAGATGTTCACACTAAGGGGCAGATTTACAAGGCTCTTGCGCCACTTTGGCGCCATTTTTAACATGGGAAAAGTGACGCAAAAGTGGCGGACGGGGCTTGTAAATAAGCCCCTATATGGTTGATAGTAAAATTCATGAAAAAAATCACAACGAAAGCAACAGTGAACATTTTGAAGGAAATTTGGGGTGAAGAGGGTTTACCCTCTGTTTTGATTACTGACAATGGCACCGAGCTAACTTCAGCAGAAATGCGAGCATTTTTAAGCTCTTCTGGAATCAAGCACAATCACACCTCACTTTATATTCCACAGGGCAATGGTATGGTTGAGAGGGCGAACCGATTGATCAAAGGTACCATTCAAAAGGCCTTGACTTGTGGGAGTGAGGTAAACTTAATGGTTTCTGAAATGTTGTGGGCATACTGCTCAAGTTTGCATGGGGTGACTGGTAAAACACCTTTTGAAATGATGCGTGGGAGACTGCCAAACACTAAACTTATTCCCACTTGCATGAAAGATCTTGTTCTTAAAAGCACTTCTCCCACACCCTTGAAAGATGAAAAAAAAATCAGCAGACACATTTGCTCTGGTGATTGGGTGAAGCTGCTTAGTGGCAGATCTAGTGCAGGTTTATCAAAATTCTTGGGACCTTACAAAGTTGCACGTACTTTACCTCATGCTGTAGTACTTGACAATGGTGATAAATGGAACTACAGGCGTGTAGCACTTTATCAGAAAGGCAATGGTTTTGATAATGTTGTTGCCAAGCACCGTGATCAGGGTGCTAGCAATATCTTCATGTCAATGCCTGACAGTGATTTGACTAGCCCTTCACATGCAGGTTCAGGTACTCGCGGAAATACTCAGGGTGGTGGTGATGCCTCCACTGACTTTGAACGTCTTGTTCCTGTTGGAAGGGAAATGTGACCTAGAAGAGGTCGACATCCTCCGGGATATCTCGACGATTATGTTTGTGATTAATGATTTAGTATCGTTCACTTTTGTGTCTTATGTAACATATGTAAGATGTTGTTAAATATTCCATTTAGTCATTGTTATCTTCTTTTACTTTCTTGCATCTTTCTTTTCTTCTTTTACCTTTTGTCTCTCTTTTGCTTTTTCTCTTCACTCCTCTCCTCCTTATGTTTTACTCCTTCTCCTTTAAAAATAAATTAGTGTTGTAAGGAAAGAGGATGTGTTGTACTTATATTTATTCCCTTTAGCGTGAGGGAGTGTGGAGCACTGTGCCCAGTGCGTTCCACAGTCTACCTACTGTTGGTGAGTTCTGAGGTGGTCAGTTGGAGACTGGCTGGCTGGGGATGACCCACGCTTGTACCTCAGGTTACGACTTCTAAGAATATAGTTGTACTTACCTACTTTGCTTGTGAAGAGTCGTTCATCTCCGCCTCCAAAACTTACCACTTAAACTCAAGGAGAGTACTCCTTTCTGAAGCAGCGGGTCTAGCATGCGCTCCATATTGGATTTTTTTTGTCAATAAACCTTTATTGACATTTTCTTAATAACAAAGAGACTTAGATCCATTCAGTACATCCGCAGTATTGCATAGAATTCAATCATAGTACACATTATCACAGTCTGTCAGGCCTCCTCATAACCTACTGTGCCCGTCCTCCTTGACAAAACTCAGTTATGCACCACATCATTGTCCATTTAGTACAGAAATACTAACAGATCTTTACATAGCTCAGGACCAAGTTTTGCCTCCACAGCAAGCTGTTGTCTGACCATAATAATCCTGTTTAACAGTAAACCACCTCTACTTTTATCCTTTTGAAACATTCCCCTCTCCCTCATGTATTGGAGTGTCAGTGGACTCGGTCTCGCTATCCTTAGTCGCTATGTATGTCTTATACAGTGCCCAGAAGTTCTTAGGTCGACTGCGCGGGGGAGAAGCTCACTATAATTCTCAGACTGTGTACTGCAATACATCATGTCCCTTGACCAACTTGCTATACTGGGAGTCGGACCTCGTGACCAGCATATTGCCACATTGCGTCTGGCCATCAGCAACCCCAAGTCTACCAATCATCTGACTGCTTTCGGTAACAGCTTAGAATTCCCCAAAAGCGCCAGCGCGGGGTCAGGAGTGAGCGTCTTGTCTATGATGTGTCCCAGTTCTTTAAAAACGAAGTCCCAAAATTGGCAATCCCCGGGCATATCCAGGCCAAGTGGAAAAAGTCCGCTAATTGTGCGCCACAGCGTTCGCATTCCGCCGTATCCCGCAGACCATATCTGCATAACCTTTCCGGCGTGTAATAAACCCTGTTCAAGAATTTGAAGTGGATCAGTCTGTGTCTGCCATTGAGGGAGATACGTTTCGTGCTCTCACAGCAATATTTCCACGTTGAATCATCTAGGTCTCTGCCCAGGTCCACCTGCCAGGCAAGCCTCGCCTTAGTGTAATCGTTTTCCTAAACCCCAAGGAGAGTTTGTAAATATTAGACACAATCTGGAATGGGGAGTCAGTTTTTATCACGTAGGAGAGGGGAGACAGCTCAGGCGGCTCTACCAGGTCACTACCCAAGATACTCATCAGCGCATGTCTTGTTCTGTGGAACTGAAACCTATTGAGCAGCGTGTCGCTTTGGTCAGCGGCCCCTACCTCATCCCATTTCTTTGCTGTATTCTCTTCAAACAAATCCCCTATTGTCCGTACATTAATTGAATTAAGCGCAAAGGTTACCCCCTTTTCTCTGCACGGGGGCAGCCATTGGCACCATTCCAACGGAGTCAGCGGGGAGCATAATATAGCCCCTGCTTGCAGTTTCAGCAGGTGGTGCCAGGCGTGCTTTGTTGAATTAATAGAATCCAGGATACCAGTTCTGCGGTCTGCTGGGGTAAACATCAAGGCCGGCAACGGGAGGGGGACGCTACTACCTTCTCTATCCGTAGATGAGGCGTATCTGGCAAACCTTGCATCCAGTGATAAGCGTGAGCACTTTGTGCCGCTCTGTAATATAAGTCTAGGTCTGGGGCGCCTAGTCCCCCATGCTGTAAGGAACTGTAAGTATGTCCCATCGGACCCGTGCTTGTTTCCCCTCCCAGGCTAACTTAACCATTAACGAAGTAAGTGTGCGAAAGAAAGAGCCCGGGAGGACCATAGGGATATTGGTGAAGAAAAACAAGAAGCGGGGGAGTATTACCATTTTCATAATCGAAACCGTGCCCGCTAAAGACAGTGGCAACCGGATCCATCTGTCTATCTCGTCTTCTAATCTGCCAATTGCAACCCCATAGTTTTCCCTGAACACCACCTCTGAGTCCGAGTGTATTTTAACTCCTAGATACCGTACCGGCTCCGTCGTCCAAGTTAGCGGGTAATCGGGCGTGAAAGGCACTGTGGCCGGAGTAAGAGGGAAAATTATAGATTTTGACCAATTTACTTTTAGGCCGACACCGTGCTAAACTTCACTACCTCTCTCAATGTTGGTGACAGTTTGCGGTCTGGATCCCGCACGTAAAGCAACGTGTCGTCCGCATATGTAGATACGATCAGCTCATAACTCGGGAATCGTATGTCTCTATGTCTGTGGTACTCCCAAAGTTGCAGGCCAAAGGCTCCGCCACTAGCGCGTATAATATCGGGGATAGGGGGCACCCTTGTCGCATGCCTCTAGTTATGCTGATTGTGGCAGTAACTAGATTTCCAATTTTAATTCTGACAGTGGGGGAGTTATATAGGACCCCTTCCATCTGAAGAAAAATACCTCCCAGACCCAGTCTCGTCAGAACCTGTTTCATGAATGGCCATTCAACAGAGGCGAATGCTTTTTCCATATCAAGGAAAACGGCCACCGCTTGAACGTCCTGTCTAGTGTGCTGTATCACTCCGAACACAGTTCTAAGATTGTATGTCAAGTTTCTGCTGGGAACAAATCCCACCTGTTCTGGTGCCACCAGCAACGGTACGAGTGGAGCTAGTCGGGACGCCAAGATCTTGGCGTATATCTTAGTATCTACATTCAGTAGCGACAGAGGTCGATATGATGAGCACTCAGCAGGAGACTTGTCTGGCTTCAGGATAGCTACAATGACCGCCTCCTCATCGAAGTCGGCATAACACCTTCCCCGCACATTTCCTCAAAAAGCGTAGCTAAGTGCGGGACCAGTATGTCCTTGAATTCTTTGTAAAAATTGACCGTTAGGCCATCTACGCCTGGTGCACTGCCGGATTTCATTCCCGCCAACGCTGAGGATATTTCCTCTAGCTCCAATGGCCGCATGAGATATTCTCGTTGTTTGTTTGTGAACCAGGGCAACTTAATATGCGTCAAGTAATCTAGGATCTCAGCGTCGGTACCTGCGCTTTGTGAGCTGTATAGAGTTGAGTAATACTGCCTAAACCGTTCCGCAATAGCCATTTCGTCAGTCAGAATCTCCCCTTCTGCGTTCTGAATCTCTGCTACCACCGTTGTCTCCCTACGTTTCTTCAAGAGCGAGGCCAAGACCGCGCCCAGGCACTCTCCCTTGCCTAAATGTTTTATCTCACAGTCTGCCATCTCATGGTATTCTTCTAGCTGTATTTGGAACTCCATTGTGATGCTATCATCAGCTCCTGCAAGGAGCCGTTGTTCCAAGACTTTAAGGGAGCTCTCCAGATCTGAAAGCTGCTTACGAATTGCTCGGAGGATTCCGAGTGCTTGTTCATGGCGATTCCACGGATATAGACCTTGAATGTTTCCCAAACTGCCGTGAAAGTGTCCACTGACCCTATATTACATGCAAAAAGGTGTCTATGGCTTCTGCCAGCTCTGATTTGAAGACCGGATCTAGTAGAGAATATGGTGGGAAACGCCAGGTGAAAGGGGGATATATTTCTGTGGAGTATCCAGCACCATGAGCACCGGGAGTGGTCCGACAGAGTGCGAGGGAGCACCACACAATCACGAACACGATCATATATAGTCCGTGCAGCAAGCCAATAATCTATCCTGGTATGCAAGTCATGAAATGCAGAATGAGTATACCCGCCCTTGTCAGCATATTGCTGTCGCCAGACATCACAGAGGTCCAATTGTGACATCGCGTCTGCAATAGTGCGCGCAGCTGCAGTGGTGCGCCTTTCCGGACCCCCCGACCTATCCTGCCGCGGGTTCGTTACACAATTAAAATCGCCTCCCCAGAGCTGGCTCCCCTCCTCGCACCCACGCATTTTTTCGAGCAGCATTGCATAAAATGTAGGGTTATCATAATTAGGGCCATATATGTTAACTAGGAGCAAGTCCATACCTTTCCCCCTGCATCTAGAAATCGCAAATCGACCCTCCTGGTCAGTGTCAAGTGGTTCCAATTTGAGATTGGATTTAGAGTTTACCCAAGTTATTATCCCCCGGGCGTGCAAGGTGAAGCCTGCTACATGGGTGTTTCCCAGCAGTCCTCTGCTGCATAACATGGTGCTGTTTAGGGGCAAGTGAGATTCCTGTAAGAGCGCTATGTCTATGTTGTGCCTCGACAAATAAGTCATGACTTTCCTTAGTTTTCGGTAGTCATTGAGACCTCGCACATTCCATGTTAAAGCCCTGATCTTACTGTGTGCGTCTATGTCACAAGGACTATTGGAAGCCGTCATGGAGGCAGTGAGCACTTGTGTAGTCTATGCTGCGCCATGGGAGTGCAACCTGCTCTGCGCCTATCTAGCGCCGTGACTGTAGTCTGAAAATTACCATAGATCGTTAGTCTCTGTGCCCCCCCTCCTCCCTCCCACGCCAAGCATACCCCAATTCTGCCATGGCGCAATCCCCCCGTACAAACCCCAAATATCATAACTAAATGCTCATCTGACAATGATAAACATTCAAAAAGTAAACGGTTCCCAAATTGTGGGTCACACACGTGGGCGGATGTTGCCTGCCCCTTATATTAACTGAACCTTGTTAGGCTCTGTGCCCATAACCGTCTGCCATCAAGCGAATCTAGTGCATCAGGAATTAAAACAACCGTACCTGCCATTCCCGGATTGTCACACCAGTAGTGCAGCGCTCTATACATTCATCCCCCGTACCCTCTGTCCCTGCTTATAGGCCCTTGTAGTCCTTCCAGTGAGAGCATGTGCCCACTCCAACCCCACTACGTCAACTGTAGCAGCAACACAGATAGTGTCCAGCCCGCCCCCAATCGCCCCAACAGACAACCATCTTATCTGTTAACATGCGCAGTTCAAGTGTTAGTCCTGGTCATCCAGATTGCCTCCGGCTGCTCCCTCAGGGCTGCTCTGCTCCAAGCTGCACTGCTTGTCTTTTGCCCACTCCTTCAGGGCTTTCTGCAGCATTTTGGGGTCTGTGAAGATCCGCGATTTGCCCTGTCTGTTTACGCGAAGTCTCGCCGGGTACAACATGGCGTAATCCAAGTTTTGGTCTCGCAACTGGCGCTTAAGCGGTGCAAACTGCCTGCGCACCTCCTGCACGCGGAGTGTGAAGTCCGGGTATAATGAAATAGCGGATCCCTCAAATTGTAGAGACTGCTTTTCATGAGCTGCTTTCAGTGCTGCGTCTCTGTCCCTATAATTCAGCAGCTTAGCAATTATAGGCCTCGGGGTTGCTCCAGGGGCAGGTCTCGGGCCTAGCGAGTGGTGCGCCCGCTCTACTACGAACATTGGAGAGAACGTTTCGCTCCCCAACAGAGTCACTAAGAGCTTTTCGACAAAGAGCTCCATATTCCCAACCTGAGTGGACTCGGGAAGACCCGTGATGCGTATGTTGGTTCTTCGGGACCTCGCTTCTAGGTCCTCCGCCTTATCTTGCAGAATTTGCAGCGCTTTCCCCATCTGTTTGTGCTCAGTGTCCATTTCCGTCTGGGCTTCTTCCACTTCAGTGACTCTGCGTTCGGCCATGTCCAGTCTCTCTATTTGTTTATCCATCCGTTCAGTCATTCTGTCCATACGATACGGCAGGGAGTCTAATTTAGTGTCAATGATGGATAGGCTGTTCTGCAGGCTTTTCTGCATGGCTGCAAGTATGACGCGGATGTCCCCTTCCACCTGCTCTGGTGTCTCCTCCTGCGCGTTGAAGCTCTCCCCAGGGGCATTCTCTCTCGTCCTGGGTTTACGCTGGTCAAAGGTAAGTTTGGGCTGAGTTTTGTCCACTTTGCCCATTGTGGCTGGATGGCTTATAAACCGTAGTTGCTATGTGCACTGTAGTGAAGATGCTATGGATATCTCTGCTGGTTCTAGGTGTGTGGAGCAGTCTAGTTAGCCGTTGTCTGCAGCGCCCCGGATAATGTCTGGAAATTCGCGATTCTTGCGCCCTCAGCTCACACGTAATGCCAGTTAAACTGCACACTTGTTGTCCCACTTGGGCTCAATTAGCTCTCCAAGCGGCAGCATACCAGGTCCTGCAGGGTCAAGCAGCCTCTACATGGAGTGCCAGTACTCCCCCTTGCATTCATATGGCACAAGACTATGACTCCTTTAGAGGAGCAGCTTGGCACTGGGCGAGGTTTCTACACCTTATTCATACCCCTAGGGCAAATGCAGCCCCTCTCGCAAATCAGGTTCCGGGGACGCAGCACGCTGCCAGCTCGGGCGCCGCGCCGGACCCAGCAGCCGCCTCAGCTCCCTCGGCCGCAGGCCCCGGAGCAGAACGCCCCCACCGGACTCGCGTACCTCTACCGCGTCCAGCTCGCTGCTCTTTCCTCCCCTCTCAACGAGGATAGCCGCTTCTCTCTTCCGTCAGGGGCGGTACGGGGACGCCGCCAGCACCCTCACCGCAGGCACGCAGTTAGGTTTCCTCTCATGAACAGGCCTGGAGTTCACGTTGTGTGCATCGTCACTCCGGCCCGGGCATCTCGGCCCAGGTCCTCTTGTCAGCTCCTGATTTTAAAACTTGCGGGTCATTGCGGATCTCGAAAAGCAGCTTATTTTACTGACGGCGCATTCCGGTGCCCAGATCTTTGCGTGGCGTGTAGGCAATACAGTCCTGATGCAGGATATTTTCAGATATTTAGATGGCTAAGACGGAGCACTCTTCCTAAGCGGCCATTTTAGGCTCAGGCAAGCTCCGCCCCCCCTCGCCATATTGGATTCTTTATAAACCAAAACTGAGCGCTAACGTTCGAGAACGGACTAGCACGATTAAATTCAGACATGGCGCAGGTGAGCCCCATCTTGAATTAGCAAGTCGATACGTTTTAGCCTTAAAAAGAGCCTGTATATGCCCATAGTCATATCATTTCGAATTACTGGAGAACGGACACTAAAAAATGTCAATGTTAAAATCACATTGGAGCTTTCAGTGTGATTATATACAGTAAAAGGGGACCATAACGGAGTACAATCGTTATCCATTCGCAAATGGACCATCATGGAAGAATCCGGATGTAGTGTGCGTAAACATCATAACGAAGGTGCAAATATTTTCATCATATATAGGTTATCACAGGAAGCATAAAGGCGTAACCGTGCGCCAACTTAAGATTTCCAATATAATTGTTAGTAACCAGTAATTACGACACTACAAGCGGTAAATTACGGCCTAAGTTCAAAACTGACAGGTATTCAATCTATTTTAATAGGCATATTTCTTACATGCCTCTATCAGGTTCTAAAATATTCACAGTTCAGAGTTGATCACCGTTACATATTCAAATAGTCCAGAGTGCATTCGCAAATTCCCTAACAAGGGATCCTATCATGTACACATGTTTCCTGATGATAACCATATTGGTGGTAGTCATCCCAAATTGTGTTTATCATTAAAACTAATGTGCTAAGATCTTACATTGTCACTTTATTACAGCCTTGAGATACCAATGCAAAGACAAATACTATCCGCGTCAGAATACCTATGTTAATAGGTGATATAAGGTATCAAACGAAGCTGTCTGTTAGTATGAAAAGTAGACTATAAGGAATGAGTGCATGCACTTTAAATACCAAAGAAGTATCGGCATTCATTATCCATGTTAAGGCCCCTGTTAACAGCATGTAATTTCATGATCCAACTAGCCTCATATTGTCTCAACTTGAGTTCCCGATTCCCACCCCATACATCAGGCATTATAGATTCTGTACCATGAAATTTAAAAAACAATTGCTTATTATGTACTGCACATTCCTTTGCGTGAGCCCCAATAGGATATCTATCATCCTGGTTTCTAAAAGCTCTAAAATGTTCGCAATGCGTTCCTTCAATGGGCGTATAGTACTCCCAACATAGATCTTTCAGCACTTGCAAATAATCACATAGATAACATATTTCGTCATAGAATCAATATGAGTGCTGATCGGATACTTGCGAGAATCATTGTACTCAAAGCAGCCGCGGTCCGTGCAGGTAACAGCGGTGGGGCGGAGGTGCCCTTTGGGGGGGGATTTCGAGGGACTGTGCAGAAGGAAAATGAAATACATAATTCATTTTCCCTCGGCATCGTCCCTCGTAATCCCCCCCCCCCACAGGGCGCCTCCGCCCCACCGCTGTTACCTGCACCTGTCCCTTGGGATAACTTGGACTCACCAGGATTCGTGTGGTTTTACCCCTACGATAAGTAATACTTGGGTGTCCCAATACATATTGTTGGAGGGTTTTATCTGAAGTGAGCAGGTGTCAATGTTGCCTTAGTATGTTATAAAGTTTGGGTGACCAGGGGTGGTAACTTGTCACAAGTCTAATAGGTGTATTAGTGTTTTTGTCTCTTTTATGTTCCCTCATGGTATCTGTCCATTTTAGCTTTAAGGATCTTTTTTTTCTCTCAGAATAATATCCTTGTTATAGCCTCTGGCAAGGAACCTCTGTTCTATGTCTTCAACATTATGTACACAAATTCTCTGTCATTGCTGCAATTCCTATGTGCTCTAAACATTTCCCCAAAGGGGATGGAATTAATCTGATTCTTAGGGTGTGAGCTCTTCGCATGTAGTAGTGAATTGCAAGCAGTAGCCTTTCTGTACATCCTACTGTTTATCTTTCCTTGGCCAATGTACAATTCAATGTCTAAAAAGACAATCCTCTCTAGGCTCTGTACCATAGTAAAGCACATGTTGTATGCATTGGTATTAATATACTCAAAGAATTCCTTCAAATCTTCCTGACTACCAATCCAAATCAGGAGTCAATCATCAATACAGTGCCCAAAATAGACTATGAAGTCATGCCATCTGGCTCCAGGAGGGCCCCAGATATGCGCCACCTCAAACCAGCCCATGAACAGGCAGGCAAAGGACGGTGCAAATCTGGAACCCATTGAAGTTCCGCATGTCTGTTGGTACCATAGGTCATTAAACAAAAAAGCATTATGTTCATTTCCGAATGTTCCATATGCTCTACTGGTCGCTTGTACAGAAAATATCTTAAGGCAGATAAACCATCTTGGTGAGAAATGTTTGTATATAATGATACAATGTCCATGGTCACAAAAATCATGTTTGGGTCCCAAGTCAAATCATTCAAAGTGTTCAGTACATGCTTAGTGTCCCTTATATATGATGGGAGGTTAACTACAAATGTTTGAAGAAATGTATCCACAAATTCTGATAACTTCTCAGTAGGGCCACCAATCCCCAAAATGATAGGTCGTTCAGGGGGCGAAACCAGGTTCTTAAGGATTTTGGGAAGTGCATACATACACAGAAATCTTGGTTTTCCCACTAATAAGTACAAGTATTCATCCTCATTCAGTAAACCCTTCTCCAACCATTGTTTTAAGTTTGTGTTGATATTTTTAGCTACGTCAAATGTAGGGTTATGATCCAATTTTTTATACCATAGGTAATTACTAAGTTGTGTTAGGATCTCATCATCATATAAGTTTTTTGTCCATGACAACCATATTTCCGCCTTAATCAGCTTCCCTAATAATAATACTAACAACAGTTGATGGACAGAATGCAGAACAATGTCATACATTCACCCCAGTACAGAGATCTGGGCCTAAATCCATCGTTTTTTTGCTCACCATGCCATTCCAGTTTGAACCCAGCCATATGCAAATCAGTCTTGACCCTGTGCCTCATGGGAACAGTCCAGCCCGAACTGCCAAGCCAGGTCCTCCCTGTACTGGAAACAAGCATCCTAGGACCGGTTTCGGGTTTCACCCTCTTCAGCCAGGATAGCTTGATTCCAGTGGCATGGAGAGCACGGGACACACGTCTGGGCATACCCGTCCCACTCGGGGTGACAAATGCAAAAACAACAGTTGATGGACAGAATGCAGAACAATGTCATACATTCACCCCAGTACAGAGATCTGGGCCTAAATCCATCGTTTTTTTGCTCACCATGCCATTCCAGTTTGAACCCAGCCATATGTAAATCAGTCTTGGCACAGGGTCAGACTGATTTGCATATGGCCATGTCTGAACTGGGGTGGCGGAGTGAGCTAAAGAATGATGATGGATTAAACCCAGATCAGTTGACTGGGGGTGAGTGCTTGCAATGTTCAACACTCCGTCCATCATCCCCTTTGGTTTTGCTAATAATAATACTGTCATCCAACTGTAAGTCTTTTAGTGCTACACGTTCTTTATGTGTTAGATTATTAGCATAGGTTGTATGACCCGTCCGAATCACTTTCTCTTCCCACTTATCAATCTCAGTGTTGACTATCTTATGAAATAAGTCTATGTTGGTCGCACAGGTCAATTGTGGTGTCCATTTAGACTAACCCCGGGCACAGAACTCCGCTACGCCAGTGGAGCATGCAGAGTTTTGCCAACTCCGCGCTCCACTGGGAACGCGGAGTTTAGCAAAAAACTCCGACTCGGCGGCGTAGCGTAGTTTGCCCTGCCACTCACCCTGAGGAGACTCGCCGCCGCAGGCTTTCTGGCTTACCTGGTCATGCCGGTGCTTCCGTGCCCTGCCCGGGCTGTCCTCCTCCTTCTGGCTGTTTCCAGTCCTCTCCACTCCAGGCTCGTCCGACTCCCCAGACGTTCTACATCACTCTTGGGAGGACTGCGCATGTTCACGCGCATGTGCAGTCCTCCCATGTGTGACGTAGAGCATAGGAGTTTCGTTTTGCCTGGGGAGTCGGACGAGCCTGGAGTGGAGAGAGGAGACAGCCAGGAGGACAGGTCAGGCAGGGCACAGAAGCACCGGCGTGACCAGATATGTTTGCGGGGGCCTCGGAGTGGGTGGCAGTAGGGGGCGGAGTGGAGCGGAATTCCATTGAGTTTTTAGCCAACTCCTTGGAATTCTGCGAAGTGGCACTCCGCCATCTCCGCCCACCCTTAATCTAGACCTAGATTTCAAACCACTGTCTCACTAATGCTGGCGCACCGTTCCATGTCATCTAATACACTATAGACAGTCACTGACTCATGATCATTTTCAGTAAGCAAAGCAGTGTTGTTATATCATGGACATCCTGAATAGATAAATCCCCAATTATCACTTCTTGTGTAGCTGATTCATTAGGCTTAGTGTTGGTTGCAAAGAATTTCTTTAATTTAAGTTGTCTTATTAATTTATACACGTCAATTCTGGCATCAGTCATATCACAAGTCATTGTAGGATAAAATTTCATCCCTTTTTGCATGACAGAGATCATATCCTTAGTAAGTACCTTGCTAGATAGGTTGACTACTGTACCTCTTTACCAGATTGAGTCACTACTGTTTGTTTTTGCTCCATGATTGTGTGTGCATTCTCTCTTTTTCTCTTGGTGTTTCCTCTCCCCTCTTACCTCTCTTTGTTTTTCTATATTGGCTACCCTCTGCCTGGTATCCGTATCCTTGTTTCCCATCCTTATTCGCTCGACCTCCCTTAAAAAAGAATTGTCTGTCAGCATATTGGATGGTCCCTCCATTGGTCCCTCATCTCCACTACTAGAAATATTGCTTGATGAACTACTACTTTGACCACTCATAGATGGTGTCTTGTTCATTACTCGTGTTTGGTCTTGTCGGACTAAATCATCAAAACGTTTAGCAAACGTAAAGACCCGACCATTCGCATAATCTACTTCATCTTGCTTTGTTTAATATCTTCCTCATATTTTGTTAATACTTCCTCCAAAATTGTATAATTCTTTTTCGTTGTCTCCACCAAATTCAAATCAGAGATCTCCTTTTCAAATGTATCAACATCCTGTGCTGTCTTCGTCATCTTTCTATCCGCATTCTCAATTAATATGTTCATTAGCCTTATGGAATTACCACTGAGTTCTTTTTCCCAAAGTGATTGTAAATCTTCCTCAAGATCATCATATGTGGGGAATATTTGCGCGCAGAGTCCTCGTGGGATTTTATTAAGTTTCAAATACTGTTTTAAAGTCGCCCCATCCCACCATTTTGATATCTCAAATTTCTTTAGCCTCTCAAGTTTTATAAATTTAGCCTTTAAATCCTCAATATGCCTATTATTTCCTTGCGTAACCGCTTTACTAACCGGCACACCTGCATGCAAACTGTTAAACAAATCCTCTGCAATCTTATCTCAATTCTGTCTTGAGCTCATCTGATTATTTTTATGTTATGATGTAGTATATGACCTGCAGCAGAACCCTAACAAATGCTAATCAATGTATGAGTGGCAGGACCCAACTCTGCGAATAGTCATTCACAAGTTAACGTGTAACCAATTTCCACAGTGCTCAAAGGATAAAGAAAAGAGCGGCCACCCAACGTTCCAAACTTTGGAGGCTAACAGCCCCAAATATCATTTGCAGAAAAAGTCTTTATCCTGAGCAAATGTCCTGTAAGATCAGATCCCACAGGTGTGCAGTTGTAGCAACCTCTTCTTTTTATTCCCAAAGTCCAGTATCGAATTCACAGTGTTACAGCCAATCCTTCAAAGTTATAAATGGAATCATGTTATTCAACACCGTATAGACACTCAAGTCTATTAAGAAAGACAGTTAATGTCGATGTAGCCAACACGTGTTTCGTCTGGGCTCAATCTCCCATCGACTTCCTCAGGACTACAATAAAGCAAAAAAAATAAATCATAACTTTTTGTACCGCTAACCCGCCCCGGCTTAGTATTGGTGTGAAATTCTAATGTGTAGAGCATTTCAACAAAAGTTTCTGATTCACATAAAAACACAATCATAGTGTTTTGATGTTTTCAATGTTTTAAAGGATGCATTGACTACAGCCAATGTTTTATTTGCCAGCTCAACACGCATGGTGTTTGTGCTTCTGGAGCAGAATCCAGTATTTAATGAGTTCATTAGGTTGGAATCCATGAGAGGTAACTAGGTGGCTGTACTGACAGATGGAAAAAGAGACACGCCAGTGATTAAAGTCTGACTCCTTGGGTGGTGCAACTGGAGCAATCCCCAAGGCAGATAGGCACATCCCCACATGCACGTCCTCCAATGGCAGTTGTCTGATCTTAACTGAGATGTCAACAATCTTCTTTGCCAGATCTCCAGAGAGGACATAACCAGTTCCAGAACAAAACACTGGATAGAGGGCACCTGGATACAGCTCCGGAGGCATGTACCATTTACTCTCCGTATTCCGATTGGGGGCATAACCCCTCATTATATACCCTGTGAAGTAATCCTGCCTAGGAGGCATGTCTGGCTTTAAAAGATGATGGACTAAATATTCAGTATTGACAAACACATCACAGTCAGCTTTCATGACATAGGAAGTATGCGGACAGTATGTTGCCACCCATTTCATGCCCATTATGGTCTTAGTAGTCAAGTTCATGTAGCTGTCTAGATACTCTTGCTGGACGATATCACGATAGTGCCTGCTCTCTTCCATGATCGCTTGCTGGAGCTTACTTTCTGGCTGAGCTGTAATGCCCAACAAAAAGATGCGGACAATTTGGATGCCAGGCACCAATTCCTCATTTCCCCATGTTTTCCGAATTGCCTTCTCTCTTCAATGTAGCCAGGTGCACATGGCACTAGCAGTACCAGAAAAGGATGGCTCTTTTGACATTTGTTGGCTTCATTCACAATGTACTTGAAATAAGGTTCACTTTGGTGCCCAAGGTCTTTGCTGAGGTGGGTATTTGGGCTTTTCGTCATCACAATATCCTTAAGTGTTGACACTTTGTGGACTGCAGTCTTCAAGAATGTGCTCAGAAGGTTGGTCTCAATCTTTCCTGACTTAAATTCTTCAACTCTATATGATGCTTGCTTTTTGGCCTGCAGTGCTCTACCTGACATAAGCTCATAATAGCTGAATAATAGAAATGGGGTGAGCAAGCAGATCAGAAGCACAAACCCAGTGAGACAGAGGTGTAGCAGAGATTTTGTCATCCAGCAGTTCATTGTGATGGACCAAATACTTCTCATGCAGTGGAGCATGGTGTGGGTTTCCACAAAATGGATGATCTAAGGTTACTGTTTAGAAACACCGCATTTCATCCTTGCAGTCGGTGCTATTCTAGAGAAGCCATCGTCCCTGAGTTTATTCCAAGACAGTAGTTGTCTGTGAAAAGACTGGGAGAGAGAGAGAGACATGTAATTAGTAACCTCATCATGTGGTGTTTAAAATGTAATGTTTAGTTGGAAATTAAAATGTAATGCAGTCTAGTGAATGTGTTGCTGACTCTGAAAGCAGGGAACCTCGGTTCCAATTTTTCCCTAGCCACTTCCCAAAATTGAACAGATTCTGGCAGCCAGGGAACTCAGTGCTGCACTACCTGATGCAATCACTGTGTTTAAGGAACAAGACAGTTACCCACCTCTTATGACCAGCCACCATTTAGTCAAATATTAGTATTGTTTACACATATTCAAGAGGCAACCAAAAACACATATTTAAACAAGGTTACAGTATGGACCAATATAAGCAAGACAAAATGATCTGTTATTATCTGACGGTACAATACGTGTAATTGATTCAGCCAATTTCACCTCAACGTTACAGGTAGGACTCCAGCAAAACCCTAGTTCAGCCGTGTTCTTTAGGTACAAACATGAACAGCTAAAATCTGTCTTCTACCAGTTCAGGTATCAAAACCCCAGAGTCATGAGATGGTCAGCAAATGAGCTTGTCTTCTGCACTTCTAAAATATATTGGGTCCCATTCACACAGCTTTTTCTACAAGGGATTTGCCTCAGTCCTGTCCTAGATTTGAGCTACTTCTGCATATCAATGCCCAGTTCGCAAAGCAATTTCTGTACGTAACTGTTTCTTTTTTGAAACATACATTTGTCTTACTCATGAATTTCTAGAAATCATGCTTTTCTTATGGAAAACAAAGTTTCTGTTTCACAAAACTTTTCTGCTTGAGTTAGTATGCCTTAATACTGGAACTGCTCAACTAAGTCATACCTAAGCAGGAGTATGACAAAATTACTCTGTTTCCAGTTCAAAATACCTTATTTAGTCATAAAGCAAATGGCATAAAATCATTCAACAAACAATATTTAAAAGAGACAGTGTTCATGGTTCATTGTAAAAACAAAAAGAGCATCATCATAAGTTTCATATAGGAAATACTTAATCATTACATTTTTGATCTTATGTTATCTGCTGCCTTCAAAATATGTCCACTCCTCAACCCACAAAATGGCTGGGTAACACAATTAAAACAAAAGGGCAGGTTCACATTGGTTGAAGATAATGATGTTACAACATGCTTTGTTAGTAGGCCATGAGAGCCATCACATCTTTTACAAAACAAAATAAAGTGCATATTTGCCTGCTGTGACCTATCATCACAATAGCATAGGTGTGGAGGACATTCTAGGAACTATCCAAGTAGGGAACCTAGCTTGTGTCCTCTTTGCCCTAATTTTAAGACTTGTTAGATTTCTCTCAAATGATCTTGTTACTCAAGACAAATATGGTTCAGGAAAAAGTGTGGTTTGTACAGGTATTTATGCTAAAACTGATATTTACAACACTTAATAGGTTGTTGATCCTCAATCAGAGGCTCAAGGAATGTTTACTTCATCTTTTATCCATGATCGTAGCAGTTTACAGATGTCAAAAAAATGTGTGATGCCCCATGTACCTACTTGTATCACTCATAAAGGTTTTCCATGCGATGAAATTTGACCTTTCTGAGCAGATAATATTAGGCCTATCTCAGGTATCTTTTAAATATGGTAAAGTGTATTGCTGTTGCTGATTCATTATGGCCTTTATTTAAACCTTGGCGAAGGGTGGCAGTGGTCCAACTCTGCAAAAATCTCTACCCCGCCACCTAGTTGCTTATTTCAAGAAAGTGGGGTAGGTGGGGATAGCACCAATCAGATGTTGGTATTTCTGCCTCCACCAAAGACACACCACACTCCTTGAATGTCATATTGGTTTGTGGCATTTGGCACAAATTGTGAGATGAATTCAAGGGGCATAGTGTGGGTTGTGCTGTGGGGGTGATGGCTGTCCTCTTATGCCTGGTATTAGCGTCCATCTCCAACTCTTCAGGGCTAATGAAATCCCTAGGGATTCCCCTTGGTTTGTGGGACCTGTATAAGGTGGAGGGAGAATTCCAGGGACTCCCTGCCTCAAGGAATAAGAGACAGTTTAACCCTGAAAATGAAGATGCACTGTTGTAGGAAAGTATGATCTGCTTTTATGGTTACCCCCACTTTTTGCCTGGTGCTAAGCTGTTACAGACTAGTCTGACTGGGAACCTGCTAATCAGGACCCCAGTCTATCTGCTTTCTCCCTTAAATTGGTATGTTCAGTACTTAGGTACATCCCAGAATGGATACTGTGGTACCCTTATCAGACCCTAGTATATGGTACTAAAGTACCCAGGGCATAGGTACCTCAGAGGTCCCCCATGGGCTGAAGCATGCATTATGTCACCCATGGGAGACCAGTCAAAATGGAACTACAGGCCTGCCATTGCAGCCTGTTTAAGCTGGTGCTAGTGATGGAGCAAGAACTCGAAATGAGACTTGCTCGGAAGCAATCCTCTCACAGTATTAATTTATTAAACTTTGTAATGTCTCTACTAATAAATGCACACATAAACACTATCCTAGTGAAGCTTGCCTATGTGTTTAAACTAATAAGTAACGCTTGTCTAATTCAAAATGGCCGCTAAAGCGCGGGAATTTCAGTGCGCATGTGTCAACCATATCACGTGGTATGATGTCTTTCTTTGCTTGGAGGGAAAACTTTGCTTCTGCGCAGTGTGTATTAAAATGGCTGCTTAATGTTTTCACGTGCTAAAGCTTGCGCATATGCTGCAATTAAAACTATGGTATTCTAATGCTACTAATGCGGGATAGATTTACAATTAAATGGGAATAGAGTAGAAATAAGGGGTATACAGTGAAAACATTTATTTGTGATTTTAATGTTTTCTTCTTTGACTTTTATTAGTTCGTAAAATGGGGCATGGGTTAACGGAGAGGCAGCTTGGAGCCAATGTGAAGTACGCATGCGCCCGGTAAACAAGGCACAGCGATGAAGTCAACTTGGACGTCATCCAAGGCCGTGACCTGGTGGCCAACTCCACTGCATCCGCGATGTTCCTGCAGAATGCAACAATTTATATAAACATTGTATTAAACTTTGTCGTGAGACGGGTGGGAAATAAAGCAAATGTATTAATTGTGAGGGGCGGTCTTTTCAGACAATAGGTTTAAAGAAATGGAACTAAATTGACATGATGTGAGGATCAACCCCCTGTCCCCGTCCAATCAGAAGTAGTGGGCCCATAATTTTGAAACATTAATGGGAGGTACCCGGGTGTAGAAGGGTATAATAGATATAGAATTAGCTAATTAGTTAGCATTAAGGCTGTCAGCTTGGAGAACCACAGAACGAGCTGATCGATTGCCGACTGAACCGCTGTCCAGAGAGGTCCTTAGGTGGGGGCGGCGGATTCCATTAGAAGGAAGACACGGAAGATATCGAGGAGAAGCGAAGTATCAGAGAGAGGAACGACGCAGGCGTCGTTGATAGAGAGGTCACCTGCCCTGTCCTGAACCTGTTCCGGAGGTCTTTGGTCTTCATCCTTCTTGGGACCTATCTTTCCAACTCCTTGGCCAAGGGGTTTGGTTCTCGCACCTTTAGGTAAATAAATGCAACCTTTAGCTGTGCTGCTGTCTCTATCTTCTTCTTTCTGAGGGACCGTCATTGATCGATAATTGATTATTAGTATGCTTCATCCTTGATATACCGATAAGTATTATGTGGTTCTGTAATTTACTCTGCTAAAAGAATTTAGATAAACATTTTAAAACTTCCTGACTCAGTGATTATTTCAGGATTATGAATTGTATTGAATGTCTCTCATTTTAAACTTCCCAATTATCAAAGGGTCCATTGGTAAGTCATTACTCTTCAATCAGAAAAGTAATTGGTAGCAGGGATATTGATAAGAGTACAACTGACCTACGAGCGGAAATTGCTAGCGTAGTATGAATGAATGGGCCCAGGTGAGTATTCGGTGTATGAATGCTTGTTGCTAGTAACCCGCTGGATCACTAGCACCACCTACTACAGATATAGGTTTCCTATATCTGGGGTCACTGCACTTAAAACCTATAAGTCACCCCTATACCAGGCTTTATCAATCCTGAAGGCAGGGTGCTTTGCTCTTGAGGGTGCCCCTGCATGAGCAGGACACCCCTACAGCCTACGGAGTCCATTCTCCCGGGTTGTAAGTGAAGCAGCCATATACTATATAGAGGGGCATCGCGTAAATATGCAATGACCATCTCGAAACTGGCTGCATCAAATCCTATCATGTTTGGTATCAGACATGTTGGAATCATCCCCACACAGTAAACGGTGTGGGATGTATGATTCCAAGCACTGGAAGAGCCCTCTGTTAGGCTCTCAGTACCAGCCTTCTTGACCCGGACAGCACAAAATGGTTGCTGCCGACCAGAGACACGATTCTGCCCTCCTGCTGCTGAGCTAAGCTCGAACAGGGTAAGGCAGAACCATAGGCATTCTGTCACAGGGAGGTGTGACCACCTCCCAGACAGGATTTAGTGTATTGGGGCAGGGTGGGTGCACTTGCCAGCACCACTCAGTCTGCATGAGGGGCACATTTGGTGTCCCCATGCATAGTCCAGCTCAAACCATCTCTGGGAGCCGTTGGCTCCCACTCTGGTGCGAAACTGGACAAAGAACATGGGAGTAACCCCCACCCTGTCCAAACCCTCCCCTGGGAGGGTCCCCTGAACTGTCCCAATCCTTTCTTTAGGGTACTTAAGGGCTTACCTGTAGGTGGCTCACTAGATTCGTTGTGGGACAAGATCCAGATCAGACACCACTTCTTCTTCGACTGTCTGGGCACTCTGGACTTCCCTGGACTTCATTTGGGTTCGACTTCGTCTCCCTTCCAGTCTGCTGCATTGTCTGTGCCTGTGCACCATACAGGAACCTTCCAATGCCTGTGGGCATCAAAGACACCTGAAGGAATCTCCCTTGGAGTGAAGGAGTCACTCCCCTGTAATCGCAGGCACCGCATCTAAGTCGACCGGTCTGCTGATCCTGAGCTCTTCCTGACTCTGTAAGGTTCTGCAACACAGGTGGTGGTTTTCCGCAACTCCTGAGGCCTGCCCTGCCCTCTCACCAAATTTGAGGCCAGTATCCCTCGTGGAGGTTGCAATAAGGGTCGGAGTAAGACCTCCGACCCTCGGTCTAGGTCCACTCTCTCCCCACTGCTCCGCTGTGCCGTCTCTTGCCTCCAGACCCCGACCTCCTCCTTGGGAGGTTCGAAGCTGCTGCCCGCTCCAACTGGGACCAGACTGCCTCCAACCACCGTAACCTTCTCAGCCGCTTTTTTTCTTCTTAATTTTTTCCCTGTTGTGCCACTGTTATTGTGCCCATCTGTGTCTTGCTCTAATTCCACCACTGTTTTTATTTTCTCGTGCCTGCCTGTTCCTTTTGCCTTTCGCCGCTGCTGCCCCTGCGGCCCCTCCCCCCCGGAATTTCCCCCCCCCGGAATTCCCCTGCTCCCGCCTCCCAACCTCTCCTCCCTCCCACCTCCCCTACTTAATGGCAGCCGCTGCGCGGTCGCGCAGCGGACACGGGCAGCGGGCGCGCCAAAGGCGCGCCAAAGGCAAGCCCGTCTGCGCCCGTCCGCGACCCGACCGCGGCCAGCGCCAGGAACCCTGGACCTCCCTCTACCCATCGCTACGACACCACCACCCTCCTCGCACTTAACCCTGGAAGTCTTAGAGAATGCCAACAGGCCTCGCCGAACACGACCCACGCCCAGTTCTCCTGCCTCCACTGCCGCCAGACCCTCACCGCCATCCCGGCCTCCAACACCGCCGACGCCAGCACCGGCGACACCCTAAAATGCATCCTCCTCAATGTACGCTTCGTACACAAACACGCCATGGAAATCTGGAACCTACTCGACTCTCTTTCGCCCGACATCGCCTTCTTCACAGAGACCTGGACCAACGCATCCTCCGCCCCCGACATCAGCACCGCCATCCCAGACGGATACAAGATCCAGAGGAAAGACCGCCCCAACCACCCAGGAGGGGGCCTTGCCATCGCCCACAAGAGCACCCTCCGCCTCACCACCTCCAGCGAAACCTTCCCCTCCGCCGAACACCTGCACTTCAAGATCCAGACCACCCCCAAAGCCACACTCCGAGGAACCCTCGTCTACAGACCCCCGGCCCCGAACACCCTTTGCCACCACCATCACCGACTTCATCGCACCACACGCGATCGCCTCAACAAACTACATACTCATTGGAGACCTGAACTTCCACCTCGACAACCCCAGTGACCCCAACTCCACTATCCTTCGTGACAACCTCGCCAGCATCGGACTTAAACAAGACGTCAACACACCGACCCACAGAGCAGGACACACCCTCGACCCCATCTTCACGGCAGGAAACAGCGTCCATTTCAGCCACACAACGCAGCCGCCATGGACCGACCACCACTGCGTACACTTCGCCATCAACAAACCCAAGGCACCCAAACCAGCCCCACGCCCACCACGAAGGAACTGGAGCAAGGTTACCGACGAGCAACTTAACTCCACCCTCAGCCGAGACCACCACACCTGGGCACCCGACGCAAACAGCGCAAACGACGCAGCCAGAGAACTCCACACCTGGATCTCCAACTGCGCAGATGAGCTCGCCCCTCTACGCAACCCCGACAGACAACGCCC
This sequence comes from Calotriton arnoldi, assembly GCA_963921515.1. Lineage (NCBI taxonomy): Eukaryota > Metazoa > Chordata > Amphibia > Caudata > Salamandridae > Calotriton > Calotriton arnoldi. Next base: position 430,654 of record CAWUFW010013669.1, on the reverse strand, counting down.
CAGGAAAGCCGCCTGGTTCACAACCGCTCTCCAAGAAGCCAGACGCACCTGCAGACGCCTGGAGAAAAACTGGAGAAACACCAAGACAACCGAAAACCACACCACCTACAAGGACGCCATGATGGACTACCACAACCAGATCAGAGCCACCAAAAGGAACTTCATCCACAACAAAATCCTGGCCAACTCCACCAACTCCAAGGAACTTTTCAGTGTCATTCAAGAATTCACCAACCCACGCAGCGAAGCCACAGACATCACCCCATCCCAAGACCTCTGCGACAAGCTTGGAACCTATTTCCACCTCAAGATCAAAAACCTCTATGACAACTTCATCGACCATCCACCAGGCGCCACAGACGGCCCCCCGCCCCCCAGAAACACCAGCCAGCCCACCATGTCCAACTGGACACCGATCACGGCCGAAGACACCGCCTCGACCATGAAAAGCATCCACTCGGGGGCCCCCACCGACCCCTGCCCCCCTCACATCTACCACAGAGCTGTGGCCGCCATCGCACCTAAACTACAACGCTCCATCAACACCACCTTCAAAACAGGCACCTTCCCAGACGACTGGAAGCGCGCAGAAGTCAGACCCCTGCTCAAGAAGCCCACAGCTGACCCCACCGACCTCAAGAACTATCAGCCCATCTCACTCCTCCCCTTCGCAGCCAAAGTTGCAGAGAAAACAGTCAACAGGAAACTGACACGATTCATTGAAGAGAACGCCATCCTCGACCCGTCCCAATCCAGATTCCGAAGCAACCACAGCACAGAGACCGCCCTACTCGCCGCCACAGACGACATCCGCACCCTCCTGGACCAAGGCCACTCCGCAGCCCTCATCCTACTCGACCTATCAGCGGCCTTCGACACCGTCTCCCATCGCACACTAGTCGTCAGACTACACGACGCAGACATACAAGGAACAGCCCTGGACTGGATCCGATCATTCATCACCGGAAGAAGCCAAAGGATCAGACTCCCACCCTTCCTCTCCGACCCCACAAAAATCACCTGCGGAGTCCCACAGGGTTCATCACTGAGCCCCACCCTCTTCAACATTTACATGCCCCCCTCGCAGCCATCGTCCGACAACACGGCCTCAACATCGTATACTACGCCAACGACACCCAGCTCATCCTCTCCCTCACCAAAGACCCCACCACTGCCAAACTCAACTTCCAGAAAGGAATGCAAGATGTCGCAGTCTGGATGACCAACAGCTGCCTGAAGCTCAATGCCGAGAAGACAGAGGTCCTCGTCCTCGGTACCACCCCTTTTGCATGGGACAGCACCTGGTGGCCGACCGCCCTTTGAAGCCCACCTACCCCCTCAGACCACACCAAGAACCTCGGCATCGTACTCGACTCATCACTCTCCATGAACCGACAGGTCAACGCCGTCACCTCCAGCTGCTTCAACTCCCTCCGCATCCTCCGCAAAACCTTCAAGTGGATCCCCCCTGAGTCAAGGAAGACAGTCACCCACGCACTCATCACCAGCAGACTGGACTATGGAAACGCACTCTACGACGGCATCAACAAGTCCCTACTCCGCAAACTCCAGACAGTACAGAACACCGCCGCCAGACTCGTCCTCGGCATCCCCCGACACGAACACATCAGCCAACACCTACGAAGTCTCCACTGGCTCCCCGTGGAGAAAAGAGTAACTTTCAAAATCCTCACTCACGCCTACAAATGCCTACACAACAACGGACCCAAATACCTCAATGACAGAATCAACTTCCACGTACCCAAAAGAAACCTCCGATCTTCCAACCTTGCACTGGCCGAAACCCCGCGCATCCACAGAGCCAGAGCAGGAGGAAGATCCTTCTCTCACATTGCAGCCAAGACCTGGAATGAGCTACTGGCAGACATCAGACGCGCCCCTCCCTGAACACCTTCAGGAAGACCCTCAAGACCTGGCTCTTCGGCTAAACAGATCTGCGGACCCCCCCCCCTCAGCACCTTGAGACCCTCACGGGTGAGTAGCGCGCTTACAATTCCCCGATTGATTGATAACTGAACCCCTGTGCACGACGTCAACTTGCAGTTGCAAAGGCTTGTTGGCTTCCTTCCAAGTAGATCTTTGGGCTCCAAGTAGCCTCAACCTTGAGCATCTCCAGAGATTAGAATCTTCAGCCACACTGCATCGTTGTGCATCGTGGCCTGCATCTTTTGGTGCACTGCTTGAGGTCCTCTCACGACTCCTCTTCCTCCAGCCTGTGGGCCCATTTGAGGGTCACCTTTGTTTCTTTTGGGCTCCCCCAATTGCTCGGGGCCTGCCCTGACACCCCTGCTTCTGGTGAGTCCCCTGAACCTTGCTGGTCCCGACATTGCACCTTCTTCGACTTCTGCGTTGGTTGCATTTGCCAAGGCATGTTGGTGCTCCCGCCGGATACCGACCCCTTAACACTCGACATCCGATGTGGGACAGCTTGTGCTCGGCTCCTGGTCTTCTTCAGCATCGCCTGGTCATCACAGCTGCAGAGTCAAGGTCATCATCATCCATCCTGCAACACCCAACTTCGGAGGGCATTCGTCTTCCAAGTCTCCTGGTCACTCCTGAGTGACATAGACTCTATCCCCTCTGTTTTCAGGTACCTCTCATCTAGAATCCACCTTCAGATTCCACTGGACCCTTTCTCCTTCTTCAGCAGCGGCACTTTCCTGAAGTCCCCCATTGGGTTCGACAAGGGTTTCCGTCACCACTTCACACCTGTGCACCTGGTGTAGGGAACGTGAGTACTAGGGTATGTATGGGTGGGGTGGCTCTCCAACCTTCTGTCTTTCACGGGGTTTCTTCAGGGTCCACTGGGAAGGGTCCTTAATCTTTAAAAATCCAACCGTGACTTACCCGTTGAGTTGTACAGAGGACGCAGTTGTGTTCTCACACTGCACATGCTCTCCGTGGGGTCCCTATCTACTCACCTTGGGTGGTTCCTTGGGTACCCAGCACTTCTACGTCCTCTCGACACTGTCTTGACCCGAGTCGTGGTTCTTATACCACTTTCTTAGTTATGGTTTGGTCCCCCCCTGGGGTCCACTGTGTATTCTGTGCTATTTACTGTGTTTCTTTGCAAAGTATTGTGTGCATTGTGATTATCTCCGGGTAGGAGACTTCTAAACGTGTTAGAGAGTATATTATAATAAATCCTTATTTTTATAAATACCTTGTGTGATTCTTTTTCACTTAATCTATACTATATGATTCCAATCTGGTAAAACAAGCTGTTTTACACTCCTTCTGGACTAAGCCTGAAGGCTGCTCTCCATAGCTACCACTTAGAGAGCTTTCTAAGGTTGTCTAAGACCTCTTAAATCACCATAAGGGTTGTCTGTACTGGTGCAGGGTGCTCACTTACATTAGTGGACATCATATACCAGGCCAGCTTCTCCCAACTGTTATAAAAAAAAACTTTCCCCGGGGTGTGCGTGAAACCCCTGACAAAAGCAGATTCCAAGGGCTTCACTTGCAGGCACTGCACAAATGTGTGGTATGTGTGATACTAAAAAGGATTCTGATTTGTACTGAACATATGCGCGGTGATGGCAAGGGAATCTCTTGGGCTCCCCTATTGTCAGGGTATTGTTATCTTATGTTATGCAGATTTATAGGAGGATATTCTGGTGCTGAGTAGATGTGAGTCTAGGCACACCTAGGGTCTCATGGGACTACTCGAAAAGCCAGGTCTTCAGCTTCTTGCAGAATTCACAAAATGGGAAGGAGGCTCTTATGTGTAGCGGCAGGCAGTTCCATGCTTACGAGCGATGTAGGAGAAGGCTTGACCGCCGAATCAGGTTTTTCATATGCGTGGAATTTGTGCCTTTTTCAGAGCTGGATAAGTCTCTGTGTTCCCAACAACAAAGCCACAGCTGCTCCCCCATAGGAATCTCCCTTCAAGGCACCTGAAGGCTTGTTCTATTTACTGTGGGCCTTTCAACGACCACATCACACACTGAGAGTAAACTCCCACCATGTCAGGGTCATTAATTTTTTGAATTCCAAAAAGAAACCTCCGTGTTGGGGGTTATTGGCTGAAAATCAAAAAAGATGCAAGCTGGTCACCAGGACATGACAGCCAGCCGCCATTGCATCTTCAGTGAAAGTGCTAGTGTGGTGCTGGCAGAGCACTTCTATGAAATGTTCCCTGCCAAGCCAGCAAGGATCTCTAAATATGGTGAGTGGTTTACTCTGAGCTAGCTGTAAAGGCGCCTTCCCACCAGGGTCTAGATAACTTCCTAAAACAGGAGTAAGACACAATTACAACCAAAACAGTTACAGTCCCTTATTCAGATGCATTAAGCACAATTAACCTGATTCCCAAAGGCCAAAATTTACTATGTTCATGCAATGAAGCAGCGCCTTAAAAAGGTAGTTCTGTTTGGCGCGGTGAGGAACAATTGCACAGCACCAAATCGACAGAAAAAGCCCCCAACGGCGGTTCCTCCATTAGGGCAGAGGAGCTTTGCCCACCATGCTGCCAGCGCAGAAAACATGAAAAATAAAATGCTAATAAAATGATTTTATTACCATTCTATTTTTCAGTGCAGCCAACCCGAGCCAAGTGTCAGGGCGGGGCCATTGCTACCCATTGACAGCAGGGGAGGAGTGGCGCACACTCCAGTTTAAAGTGTGCATGTCACTGTAGCCGGCTGTCTTGCGACGGCCAGACTGACATGCACACTTTAAACCTCTCCAACGCCAGCTCTCTTATACAGCTTGATGGAGAGCAGGCTCAGGCATTCAGTTCCTGTAGAAGAGCTGAGCCAGTCTGCTCTAACCAATATGGGTGCTTCTCTCATGCTGGTTAACTGCTTGAAAGCAGTGTCTGGATTGGTATGGGGAGTTGGCTCTGAGACCCCTCGCTGCCTTGGAGCCACTGACTGTGGGACCGGAGAGGAGTAGGTAAGTACTTGAATTTCTTTTTCTTTAAAATATGCTTTTTTTTGCCCACTGTCAGGTAGTGTGAGAAACTCACACTCACATCAGCCTTAACTCCATAGCTCTCAATCATGACCTGTTATAAACACTGTTTAACGGACCACGATTGATAGCTTTGGGGTTGCACCTAAGGGCATTCCTGGTTTCTAAAATTGCTTAAAGGTGGGTCGAAATATTCGCCTGCTCACCCCACCAATTTCAAATACAAGCAGCCACCACTGGTCGCCCACCCAGGAAGTCATCAGTAGCGCTCACACACAGCTAAGTATTGTGCTTCACTGCAAAGTTCAGTGGGGTCTTTTATGAAACTTGTATTCGAGATATACCCTTAATACGAATTTCTATGTGGTGACAATCATCAAAGCAATATAAAATGAGTAATTTCGCTTAGATTACACATGTTCTGCATGGAAATGGCACACAATAATCTGCTTGCCCAGTGCCCATTGTTTGCATTGGGTTTCATTTGGAACTAGGATTTCAAGAAAGACCATGTCATGCTCTTTTAGGTGATTGGATTTGCATCAAATAAAAGGGTGCTGGCCCTACCCATTATGCCCCCTATGCATGCATTAGCAAAGGGAATGATTCTGTGGAACGGAAAGCTTTTGGTGTATGTCAGAATATATTCTAAATAAAGAGCATGCTACAAGTTGGCTCACAGCACAAGTATTGACTATCTGAATATTGTGGAGGTAAGTATTTTTATGGAAGTGCAGATATATTATTCTTAATCTCACTTCAACACACATTGAGGATATAAAGATCATCAGGGTGCACATGCATCAAGTTAAGGAATGTAAACCTGCCTTTACCTATATATAATTACCTCCAAGATATTTTGGTAGGTCAATATTTTGCTACAGTGTTTATGTAGACTGACTATACCATACCATGGGTTAATCTTTCGCACACCACAGTTTAGCAGATGTGCGAATGTCCCTGCTACGCTGCAGTAAATTTTGGCAGAAAAGTTTTTATACTTGTGCATTGCCAGATCTTCAGGCTAGGGGCAATGCAGAAGAACCTCCTGCCACTAGCAAAAGGGGTTCCTGCAGGCAAACTGACCTGAAACAGCACTGAGGTAAATTCTTACAGCTGTGCTATGGCCTCATTTAGGGGCAGATTTACAAGAAACTGACGCATTTGTACAGATGCGTCAGTTTCCCTGCGCCTCCATACGAAACCCTTGCACCACCATGGATGTACCGTATTTACAATACAGCGCACCATGGCGCAAGGATTGACAGATGCGTCAGAAATTCCGATGCATCTGTTGGCCAAAAGTGATGCATTGCTGGAGTTGCTCGTGAAAGTGACGCAACTCCAGCAATGCGCCACAACAGAAAGGTGAGTCTCATTTAAAAAGCCCTGCGTCATTCCTTATTCCTGGTCTGAGCAGGCGTAGGGATTTTGACGCAGTGAAGACGTAGAGTGATGCAGTGAAATGTAAATTTCACTGCGTTAGTTCTACATGGCTTTTTGCGTGGGAACGCCCACCCTGCATACACTATACCTGACGCAGGTATCAGGGCTTTGCAAGGTGATGCATCTCCCTAGATGCGTCACGTTGTAAATTGGCTACAACGTGGTGCATTGTTTACGCCGCTGCAGCGTCACAAAAAGTGACACAACAGCAGCGCAAAAGTGTTGCAAGGGGCTTGTAAATCTGCCCCTTAGATTTTAGAGAAAACTAAAAATCCTCCAAATTCTAGAGGAAACTAAAACTATGGAATGAAATCCACTGGCTCAGTTTCATTCACCACAAGGATGATAAGGTTTCCTCTAAAAATTGACAGAATACAAAATATTGCTATATGTTGATCTGATGGGAAAAATTATTTGCGATGTAGCTGTGTCAACTTTTCTTTAACATTCTAACTAACCAAATATCACTGTCTTTCCTCTTCTACTTTCTAATCAATTGCTTACAACAAAACTTAAGCTAAGATATCTCAGTGGGTTAAGTGTCTGCTGCACAGAACTATGTGTAAACTACAGGTCACAGGTAACCCTGGGCAAAGCACTACGCTACGCTCGCGTAGTTTGCGAAGTTTGCGCTACTTCGCACAACGCGAATTGCACGTAGCACAGTGCAAACACGCGTAGCGTAGTGCAGCGGTCATTTTTTGCTTGCTCGCGGTCCTCAACGTCAAGTTGGCGACCGCGAGCAAGCAAAATGACATCCCGGCGAGACTTTTTCCTCGTTCGCGATCAGCAACATCAAGTTGCCGATCACGAGCGTGGAAAATAAACCTGCCGGCGAGATTCTCAATGCGGGGAGGTCAGGTTTCTCATTGCGAGTGGTCGCGTATGCTCGCGAGTGGTCGCGTATGCTCGCGACCGCTCGCGATGAGAAACTACCAGTCCGCGTTGAGAAAGCTGCCGCTCGAGTAAAAATCTACTCGAGCGGCAGTAAAAGACAGCTCGCACTGTGCAAGATGCCCTTTTCAATGATTGCACAGTGCGGACAAGCATCCGGCACTGTGCAATCATCGCGAACAGCGCACTACGCAGTTCGCGTAGTGCTACGCGTAGCTCGCGTAGTGCGAACTGCACTCCATGTAGCTTCGCGTAGCGCTACTTCGCGAACTACGCCCAGGCTTAGTCACAGGTTCCATCCAGGAGAAAAATATATGCAACCTAATTAGCCTGCGGAAGTGATCTGTGTATGAGTCTGTGTGTACATGCATGAATGTGTGTGCACATGCACTCTGTGTTTGTTTATAGATGTGTACATATACAGACCTGCCAACTCACACCATGCCACCATGTCTCACGCAATATCAGCTCCCTTCACATGGTCTACTCGGGCGAGACAATATCACAAGGTGAAAAGCAAAATAAGATGCCCCCCCACCTCTCCACACACACACACACACACACACACAAAGTGGAATTCCAGCCCATGTTTGGAAGATTTTGTAACTTCCTCAAGACAGCTGTAGCTGCGTCAGAGAATGTTGTGGTTTTTGGAAGGAGAAAAGTGACAGGTGAAAGGCTGCTTATGCAGTTTGAAGAAAAAGCCCCATCCCTTAGGCACCTTAGACAACTCCATAGCTGGTCTGGAAGTGGTAGGCTGAAAACGTGAACTTGGCAACAAAGCCTGCTCACAGTGGAGATTTACAGCAATTAGTACAGATTATAGGGAATATAGGCAGGGCCACTGGAATTATGCGATGCTGTGGCCTCTGCGAATTTCACATTATCATGAGTTTGCCACAAAATCCAACATCTACTGCATAATCGGCAGATTTTAACAAAAAAATGTTTTTGTTTCTAGCTCAAATGAATCAAACGTTATAGCTATTCAGGTACCTGTGCACCTTAAAGTTTTTTGCAAAGGTTGACTGGTCATCTTTCAGTTGCTAATTGTTGTATTTCTGTGTTAAATGTGTACTAATTAAGATGAACGCTCTTCGCAGACACTGTTACCAGGTGTAAAAATTTCAAAATAATGAAGTAATACTATCACAAAATGTGCCACATTATGCCACATATTTTACCTTTTCTTGCTGCATAATTTAGGTAACGTTGCCGCATAATTTGGTCCTCCTCTGCCGCATAATTCCAGTGGCTCTGAATACAGGAAAGGGTAGAGAGGGATACAGCATCACTGAGACTGGAAGGATTATGGATGAGTCTTAAAGGGTGGACTGCGTAAAAAAGAGGAGTATGAGAGCATTAGATGGGGGTCTGCGGGCTGTGGCTGTGTCTAGTTGGTTGCCCTGTGACATGGTATTGCCTGGGGCAATGGGGTGTCAGCATCTTGCATAAGGCGTGAAGAGATGAAGTCTCGTAGGTATGCACTGGGGTGACATTTCCGGTCTTGGAAAAAGAGTAAGTGCATTTCTGGCATTAACGTGTATTTTGTAAAGTGCCTGTTCACCCGTAGGCATCTTGGCGCTGAATAACAGATGTTTATTGTTACCCAATGGTACTCATTTTATCGATCTCAGATGGATTAAAGGCCGAGTGGACCTGCCAGGATCTGAACCTGTGACCCTGAGGTTGAACACAAGCCCCTGCAGAGGACCCATTAGTCCACTGAGCCATCAGACCCGGCATTCCGTGTATTCCCTCTGCAGTTCCCGATTTTTGGCGATACTTCCGCAGGTCATGGGCTCAAGTCCCATTGACATCATCCATAGGGGTCAACGTGCCTTCAGCAGAGTTTATAGTGTGCTATGTAGATAAATGCTGCTGCTCTATGACAGCTTACTTGCTGCTAGCAGTGCTTGCTGCTGATATTCAGTCAGAAAACCACTTTTATCCTTAATTAGACAGCCTGGGAGTGGGTGTGGCCAAGCCGCGGACCAAGATGGCCGCGCGACGCTGAAGCTCCGTCTGGTGGCCCAGCATAAATCCAGCTGTCTCCGCAAATATGGCTCGCCAAGACGCTGAAACGCTAGGCGCTTGATCCTCTCCCGATGGTGCTGCGATGGTGTCATTTCCAGCCACATAACCCGCCCGCAACCTGCTGAAAACAGCTCCGAGACCTGGAGGGGCGGAGCCAACTGCGTCCTACGACGCGGCCTGCTGGGACTCCCGCTCTGTCGACCTCAAGAACGCGCCTGTGTCCCGTGGTAGAGACCGCTGTAGTGCTCCTGGCCTTAAACCGGACGGCGGTGAGTGCGTCGCTAGCTGCCCCCTGCCTCTAGACCATTACGGCTGTCGCGGCGCCCCCCCTTTCCAAGCATCCGCAGGGGCTGCGCACATCGACGACGCTCCCGTAGGCCTCCGGGGAGACAGGGTCCCCGGGTGTGCCATGGAGGCAGCCGCCCGGCTGCGCATGGAGGCCGTGGGGGGTGGAGCTGTTGGAGACACCATGGGCCCACTCCCGCACGCATAGCGGACCGCCGGGGACAAGGCGATACAGCGGCCACAAGCAGCCCCTGCCCTTTGACCTGCAATAGTGCTGCGTTGGGGAGCTGATCCATCTACGCCACGCTGCAGCAGAGTGGACCGGCGCGGATTATCCCGACCCAGGGGGGGACGCTGTTGGGCTCGCCGGGACTTCGGAGTCCCTCATCCTGCTACATGCGATGGCCATCTTGGGCCCACGGCACCTGGGACCTGCCTAGCCGATTCCACTTTTCTGGCCCGGTCCCCCCCATCGCAGAGGGGCTCTCCGCCCCTATCCCTGGCCACTCGACGCCCACATCAGCTTCTGCAGCCTACAGGGGCAACCTTCCCATTTTGAGGGCGCCTCAGTACTCATATGCCAGTACCTCTCACCTAACACGTGGCTGACAGCGGTGCGCCTACGAACTCACATTGGGGTAATTGCGACGCGCCCACGCCCTACTCTGAACCTGTTGCTGCTGCCTGCGGCGACCTATTCACCTGGCTCGGGGCACACAGTTATGGGCAAAAAAGATCTTAAACAGAGAGTGCTCTCGTTCCCTGTTGCCATAGAAGGAGCACAAGATCGCAGCGCCAACATGGCATGGGTGGCCAGGTTTCGACCGCTGTACCGGAGACCGCCTCCTCCAACCCTGATTTACTTGTGGAGCTCAGGGCTCGGTTCAAGTCGCTCGACAATAGGTTCGACGTGCTGGAAAAACGCCTGGACTCATTTGGGGCCAAATTAGATATCCATGACCGACGCTTGGACACTGCTGAAGGCCGGATTTCAGACCTCGAAGATGGGCCGCTCAGTCGACGAAAAAGCTGGAACGCATGGAAAAAAGCTTAAAAGACATTGCAATTAAAAACGAAGATTTGGAAGCGCGCGGCCACCGCAAAAATCTCTGCATAACTGGGGTCCCGGAATCGACAAATACGGGCAGAATGGACACCTTTGTGGAATCCTTGCTGATAGACATTTTTGGAAACGAGGAATTCACCCCTGGGTTTGTGGTGGAAAGAGTGCATCGATCTTTGGGCCCTCGCCCCAGCCCCGGCTGCCCTCCTAGGCCTATCATTGCGCACATCATGAACTTTTGGGACAGGGACACTGCGCTACAGCTGGCCCGAGAGCGTGGTGTGCTTACATGGCAGGGTTCCAGTGTGTCGCTATACCCAGACTTCACATTAATGGTCCAAGAAGCCCGTCGTAAGTTTACAGGTGTCAAGGCAGTGCTGTGTAATTTGGGCCTCCGGTACGGAATGCTGTACCCTGCACGACTGCGGGTTGACGTCAACGGGCGGTCCCGCATCTTTGACAATCCCACTGACGCTCAAGCATTTTGTAAGTCCTATAAGAGCTCTGACATCCAGCGGAGAGATGTTTGTAATGTCTCTTCCCCACCCCACAGCGGCTCTGTTGCCAGTGTTGACCTTTTTCAAACGATTGACCATTGAGGCTGTTCTGCATTGGTCACTGACTTCACCTTTTTGTATACAGTGGTATTTGGCTACAATTATGCTACTATAATAATTGAAACAGTACAAGAATTGTTCCTTTACATTGTTCTGAATACGCTGGGCGCCACCGGAGCGTTGCCTCCCCCCTAGGTGCGTAGCACATTGTTGTACTTGCAGATTACAATGCATCAGACTACAACTTTGTATTTCCAAATAGGATGTTTACAGGATGCATTAGATTCTTGGTTATTTGGTTGTTCGCCTTGCGAATTGGGTCGCGAGGTTGGGAGGGCGGTGGGGGGAAGAGTAGGGCTTCGATTCGTTAGATGTTATTTCAATACCAGCTCCACACATGACACTCAACTAATATTCGCCACTCTCCACACTTTCATTACACTACCACATGGCCCACATGACTACAGCCCCTGACCTAGCTGACCATTTGAATCTCGTTCTTATCACCTGGAACGTAAGAGGTCTCAATAACCCTAAAAAATGCAAGCATGTGCTACATTTTATGCAGCGGCATAACGTCGACATAGCCTTTTTGCAGGAGACTCACTTGCCCAGGTCCGACACCACGCACTTTGCGGCAGGCTGGGGTGCACACCGCTTCTTCTCCAATTACAGCACCTAAGTCCGAGGCACTGCGATTTTAATCCACAAAAGACTCCCATTCTCCTTGACTTGCTCCCACACTGACCAGGAGGGTCGATATACCATAGTAGTGGGCAGACTGATGGCCCACACGGTTACCCTGGTATGCGTTTACGCCCCAAACTATGACAGCCCTGACTTTTTCCACGAGCTTGACACCAAACTTTTACGCATGGGTTCTGGCAGTTTGCTATTGGGTGGGGATTTTAATTTGCTTCTTGACTGTAACATTGATGGCTCCTCCAGCGCGGCGGACTCCAAGCCCCGGGCCCGTCAAGTATTGTTAGACACATGTGAAACATTCCAGCTCTCAGATGCTTGGAGAGTCCGCAACCCGACGAACCCGGGATACAAGCATTATTCAGCCTAGCATAACACCTGGACCAGACTAGATTTTTGGCTACTCTCCCCATACCCCATCACATGGCACACTACAACTGCGATACTCCCTAGGACCTACTCCGATCACGTCCCTGTCCTGCTTAAGCTTCGCATCCCCAGGCCTGAGGGACATGAACGTCAGTGGAGATTCCCGAGCAGGGCGCTAAATGATGATCTATTTGACTGCGAAATTAGAGAAGCCATTGATGACTGTTTTGAACTCAACACGGGGTCAGTAGACACATGGGCAACGATCTGGGAGGCCTTTAAAGGCATACATTAGGGGCATAGCAATAGCCAAGCACGCTGGGATCCTGAAAGATCTGAGGAAAACTCTAGCCAACATTGAGCAACAGCTAATCGCTGTAGATGGCTCTATGCATTCCTCCCCTGACACTACCGAGGAAGAACGGCGCTGGCTGGCGTTATTGTTAGAATTTCGGGAAGCTGCTGAGAGAGAAACGCACTTCCTCAGCAAATATGCGGTGGCACGCAGGTATGGCGAGGGTGAGAGACCGGGGCGCATATTAGCACAACTGCTGAGACCCCCATATTCCACATCATATATCACTGAACTCCGATCTGATTCTGGGGCTACTTTAACAGACACATCAGATATCCGGGACACGTTCCTGGCCTATTATGAACGATTGTACACTTCCAAACTAGTGCACACCTCGGCGGAGCGAGACGAGTATTTTGCTGAGATTGCGCTGGTGTACATGGATAAATACATGCAGGACTTCCTCGCAGAGCCATTTTCAAAAGACGAAATAATCGACGCAATAGATGCGCTAAACGGTTCCACCACCCCCGGCCTCGATGGCTTCACAGGCGACTTTTATAAACGTTACAAAGATATATTGGCTTCGAAGCTCATAGAAGTCTACCATGAATCTTTAGAACGGAACCAGTTACCTCCTATATTGCGAGAAGCAGTGATCGTCTTATTACCGATACCCGGCAAGGATCCCTTGCACTGCGGGTCGTATAGGCCACTATCACTATTAAATTTCGATTACAAAATACTGGCGAAAACGATCTCGGTGCGTCTCGCACTGCTGTTGGACAAAATAATTTCCCCTGTTCAGTCGGGGTTTGTACCCCACAGGTCTACTTCCCTAAACCTGCGCACTCTCTTCGCAGTCCTGCACAGAATCAACCCTGGTACACCGGGCGCAGCAGTTCTGCTGGACGCGGAGAAAGCATTTGACTCCCTAGAGTGGCCGTTTATATGGACAGTTATGCGTAGGTTGGGTATGCCCCTTGGGTTCGTCAATCTCACGGCGCTGCTATACTCGGCCCCTACTGCCAGACTGTGCTTAAATGGCACGCTCTCCCGTTCCTTCAAGTTATCCCGAGGTACCAGACAGGGCTGCCCCCTGTCCCCGCTGCTTTTCATTCTAGCAATGGACCCACTTGCTCGACACTTTCAGGAGCGTTATGTACATAGAGGGATCCAATTCAACACAGGGCCACTATTGGCGTCCTTATACGCAGATGATATTATTTTATATGTTCGGGACCCCCAAAACAATTTAGACCCACTCATTCGAGAGATCATTAGATTTGGAGGCTTCTCTGGCCTTGGGATAAACTGGAACAAGTCCGTGATATTCCCCCTCACTACTGGCACGATCAGATGGGAGTGTGAATACCCATTGACCTGGTGTTCGGATTCGGTTAAATACTTGGGGATCAACATACACTTAGACACCACTGAAATCATGCTATCGAACGATGGCACGGCAATTCACACACTAGAAAAACAGGTGGCTCAGATTCCCACTCTCGATTGCAGGGTGTATCGCGCTGATTAAAATGATTGTCTTGCCCAAATTCCTATATTTATTTAATAATATTCCTATTCCGCTACCGAATCGATTCTTCAAATCCATAAACACCCACCTTATTCAGCTGACTTGGGGGGGCAAGCGCCCCAGGGTCCGATGGAAGGTCATGACACTCCCATATCACAGGGGTGGCTTGGGAGTTCCTAATTTTCAGCTATATTATTTGGTCGCTCAGTGCAGCTATGCTCACTCCTGGTTCCATCCCGACGCCAGGATCCCCTATTTACGACCTGAGGCTGATTTAGTCCTACCGGACACACTGAACACAGTCTTGCCCCTGGGCTACCCTCGCGACCCTCTAGACATTCAGACGGTCTCCACTACTAGCTGGGCCTGGCTATAATTGGCCAGTACACAGGGATCGCCGATTCTGTACTCCCCGAGCCTACCGATTCCGAATCAGCACTGGATACCCATTACTGGGGAGAAGATAGTGCAGCGCACTCTTTCTTGGTTTGACATGACCACTATAGGGGAACTTTACATTGAGGGCCAAGTTTTTTCTGTCTCCGACGGAGATAAGTTCAACGAGGCATCATTCATGGACAAATTTATGCTTACCCGACTTCGTGCCACCTTACGAGCCAAGATCCCTGGCCTCCCTGTTGAACCTAGCCCGATCACACCCTTGTCCACAGTTATAGATAGCGACACTGGGGTCCATCTGATTTCCAAATTATACAGATCCTGTACAGAGATAATTCCAGTCAACGATGCTAATATACGGGCTGCCTGGGAGGCAGATCTAGGTCACCCAATTACTGATGACCAATGTGCCGCGTGCTGCCAACAAGCCAAGGCGGTCTTCCTGAATAGCCGCCACAAACTCATCCACTTCAAATTCCTGCGTAGAATTTACATCACACCTGAGAAGACACACAAAATAGACCCAGACAGACCCCACTGTTGCCTAAAATGTAAATCCCCACACGCAGATTTTGCGCACCTTGCTTGGACCTGCGACAAAATCAGCATGTATTGGACCGAAATACACCACACACTCGGGGAAATTATAGGCTTAGATCTAGTCCCCACTCCGGAAGTGGCCTTATTAGGGTACGTGAAAAACAATCCAAAGTCAGTCAGAAAATTCACAGCCCTGGGTTTACTGTTGGCCAAAAGGGAAATCGTGTTAAAGTGGGGGCGAAAGGCTGTGCCGACGCGCAGAGACTGGCTAAAAAGTTTGGCATATTGCAACCTCAACTACGATTTATACGCCTCCACTTTGCCCAGCACATCCCGCCCACGAGACATTTGGGGCCCTCTTAAACAATACACTGCAATGACACACTCACAACCTTCCACTCGGCTGGAAAACGGACTGGTACCTGCCGGTATAGGTTGATCCGCTGTCACCTGCACGATAAGTACAAAACTGTGATATTTCAATTGAAAATAGGAATGTTTCCCATATTGCGCACTGACTGCATCGCAGGTACAGGCACTGTATGCTATGGTTTACGAGAATGCATAATATGTGAATGTTAATCCAATGGAACTGACTATCTAACATTCTGCGGTGATGAATGTCATGCATTGAACAAACTACGTAATACATTTGTACTGTCATAACTGGCATCGAACTGGAGCTGGTGTAATATATTGTTTTTCACTATGAAACTGGTAAATAAAGTTTTAAAAAAAAAAATAGACAGCCTGGGAGGCATATTTGTCTGCAGGAAACATCTTTTGGAAACGTGTACGTCTCAAGTTGTTCCCCTATTAAAATCGTTTGGTGGGTTTCTATACTTGTAACAAATTTATAGGTAAATCTACCGATCGAAGATTGAAATCGCATGTGTACAACTCACCCTTTCAATCTTTGGATATCAAATAAAATATTGCATTTAGTTGGGCAATAATTACTCCATGTAAAGCGCCAACAGATAATTACTTTACATGCCCTATCCTACTCCACTAACTTTCATACATTTGAAAAATGAGAAATAAAAATACTTCATGAGTTTGAGAATATCATAGTCCACCCCATTCAGTGTCTCCTTGTGTCAGTGACTTGCGAGGGACAAAGCACCGCGAAATTGAACGAATCAAAACCAGCCCCATTGATTATGCCCACAGTCTAGCTTGGTTTGCAATTTTCTGTATAAGTCTCTACTCTGACCACTAGATGAGAGCTTTGCACTAATAAAGGTTAACTGCACTCCAGGTAAATCTCCCAGCGTATGTTTACAAGCATATTTAGCAAAAAAATGCGTTGCCACAACCTGCATGCAAATTTTAACTAGGGAGCACCTTCATTCTGGAGAGGGCACCTCAGAAAGGAACTGCAGGAGCCGATTTTCATTGGTAATTTACTAAGATACGATGCACTTCTGCTCTCTCGTAGCACTATCGCACTGTGTGCTGCCTAGTGCAAACTCAGGCAACCTAACGCCATGCTGCAATGGTGGCTGATTTACAGGCAGGATTGTTTTTGTGCAGGAACAAAAACAATGTGAAGAGGCATCACACATAGAAAGAGGAAGTAACAAGAGGAAATAAAGCGATTTCTCCTAGTTATGCCTCTCTGTGGTAGGCGCACCTTTTTGGCAGAATCCCAGGTTTACTACCTTTAGTAAATCTGGGATTGCATGAAATTCCATGCGTGGATACATGGGAACACCCATGGAACACATACCACAGCGAATGGTAACACAATGCAGTGAAAGTTCCTGCATTTGTTCACATTCCTTTACAAAGTCATGCAAGGTGGTGCAAATAGCCCCTTGCGTGGCTCTGTAAATCCCATTTAAGGGCTTGCGTTGCCTGCAACAACTTGCATCACGCAAGGACAACACAAGTCCCTAGTAAGTCTGCGCAAAGAGTTTAAAGAAAGTACAGCTCTTGTGCCCCGTTACCAGATGTTTGAACAAATGTAACTCAAAAATTTAGACAGGAGCCCAATCCAAAAATGTGTCCTGACAATTCAGTTGTGGTTGGTTGAAAACCAGTGGCATAACGTAAAATGTTGTGCCTCCCTGCAGAATGAGAAGA
Organism: Calotriton arnoldi; assembly: GCA_963921515.1. NCBI lineage: Eukaryota > Metazoa > Chordata > Amphibia > Caudata > Salamandridae > Calotriton > Calotriton arnoldi. The sequence continues at coordinate 413,504 of CAWUFW010013669.1, read as the reverse complement.
GGGGCCCATGAGTCTCCCATATGTAACAGATATTTATTGGCCCAGAGCTAAATGGGGCTCTAAAAGGGGACTCGAGGCCCCTGAATTGTTTGGGCCCCTTTGCCACAGGGGTTGAGGGTCCTGAGTGAAACCCCTGTTGAAAGCCCTGTATTTGTGCATTCATTACATGGGGAAACAACAAAACCCCGGAAACATGCGCTGCCTACAGAGCATCCACCACTGCACACCACCATCTCATCAAATCCACAAGGAAAAAATCCCTCCAAGACAGAATCCTCACCAACGCTCACAATACTAAAGAACTCTTTTCCATCATCAAGAAATTCCCCTGCAGCGAAATAACAGACGTCCCTCCCTCCCAAGACCTCTGCAACAGACTGAGCCCCTTCTTCCACCTTAAGATTAAGATGATCTAAGACAACTACGAAGACCAAGATCTCCGCACCATTCCTGCCCTCCCCCCAAGCAACACCATCCGTCAGACCCTGCTCAGCTGGACCCCACTCATGACAGAAAACACCTTGAAGACCATGAAAAGCATCCACTCAGGAGCACTCTCTGGCCCCTGCCTACCCCACATCTTCCACAGAGCCGCCCCGGCCATCGCACCCGAACTACGTTAGACGATCAACTGCTCCTTTGAGACCACCACCTTCCCTGATGACTGCAAACACGCCAAAGTCAGCCCCCTCCTGAAGAAACCCTCCGCAGACCCGACGGACCTTAAAAACTTCGGGCCCATCTCCCTGCTTCCATTCGCAGCCAAAGTAATCAAAAAGGCCATCAACACTCAGCTAGCAAACTTCGTCAAAGCCAAGAACGTCCTGGACATCTCCCAATCCAGATTCCGCAGCAACCACAGCACCGAGACCAAAAGTTATGAGAAATGCAGCAAAACGAATTGCTGTGTAGTGGCAGGCCCTTCACAAAGGTTAATTGGTCATCTTTCTGCTGCTTATTGCTGTATTTGGCTATCAGACTGGCCCATCATTGTCCAGATAGATTTAATATGTGTAAAAAATGACAAAATCATGAGGTAATACTATCATAAATTGTGCAGCATAATGCCACATAATTAGCATTTTCTTGCGGCATAATTTAGTAAATCCTGCTGCATAATTTGGTCCTCACCTGCTGCATAATTCCAGTGGCTCTGTGTATATCTTATCCAAACAGAAAGGTGTGAAAACTAGCCTTATTTGTTAAATTAAGTACAGGACATGAAGCAGAGCACAAGTGAGAGATGGGTTAATACTACTTTGTATTGTACTGTATCTTATTTGCATTAATAGGACTTCTGACTCCTCATCACCAGTTGAAGCAAGATTGGCGATAGGAAGCACACTGCTTTGTGGGTGTATTCAGATGGAAGAATGTGAGTCTTTTGTGTGGCCACTGTGGAATGTGGTGTATTATGACCAGAATTGGGCTCTTATTGTGTCAGTGCCGCAGCACCTATGGTGTGCAGTGATGGGAATGGAGTGAGAAGTATGACAGTTAAACTTACAATAAGAAAGGCCCGGCTGTACCTTTAGAGATGCCATGAAGCCCCCCCATCCATGGCTGGACCAGCCTGGCGCAATGGAGACACCTACCTTTTTGGTAGGTGTCTCCATTGAATCCTCAAAATGTTAAAGAAAACCTTGGATATCCTTCCCATTTCAGCCAGGAAAACCTTGGTTCATACTCTCGCTACATCCCAGCTGGACTATGGAAATGTCCTCTACCTTGGAGCAACAAAAAAAAGTCTCCATAGGCTGCAACGCATTCAGAATGCGGCAGCCCGCCTAGTTCTCAATCTACCAAAGAGAGCTTCCTCGGCGAAAGCCCTTGAAACCCTGCACTAGCTGCCTGTTAACAAAATCATTCTTTTTAAAGCCTTGTGCTTTTGTCACTGGAGCCTGCAGTGCAAGGGACCTAGTTACCTGCACGATCTTCTTACACCCTATAATCCGACACGTCACCTGAGATCAACAGGGGCTCACCTGCTCAAGGTCCCGAAAATCCAAAGTGCAAGAATGGGAGCGCGCTCATTTGGCTACCTAGCAGCAAAAAAGTGGAATAAATTACCTCCTCTTCTTCGCGCTGAACCATCGGAAAATGCTTTCCAGAAAGGCTTGAAAACATGGCTTTTCCAGTTGTGAGTTCAGTTTGTCCACATTTGCCTCTGCTTTATGGCTATGCCCTTTCTCAACCTTTTATGTAGCAGCTCCTATCGCGGGGACACACCAGGCGCTTTAAAAATGATTTTGTTATTATTATTATTACCTACAAGACTGGCGATGGAACCTGCAGCCAAGTGCAAAATAAGGAAAACCCACACAGATTCTAAAATCACCCCAATATCACGTGGCCTGAAATTATTGGGGTCACACCTGCTAGGTTTCCATATCCCCAAACTGAAAATATGAGATTTTCAGAGTCTCTCACCCCTTCCACTGAGTTGTGCTCTGATGGAGGAGTGAGGGAGACAGACGAAAACTGTTAGAGAATTTTTAATTTGCCGGTGATAAGGAAGAGCCCTCCTGCAAACCCCAAAATCAGCACACATACAAATATTGGTATTTAAATGCAAACTAGTATTTACTATGTACTATTATTCTGTGAATTATATGAGCAAGAATCAGCAGTAATGTTATTAATAACTCAAAGGGTAAAATGGAAAACAAGGTGAAATCTAGACATATCCCAGTCCTGTGTCATTGCAAATCTTTAACCAATTAGTCCATTTCCCTGCCTATGTTTACAGCATAGTTATTTGCATTAGTACCTTAGAATATTTTGCTGAGCCCTGTAAAGCCATCGCAGACATACCTTTATGCCATTAGGCCTGAGATTGGACAACGGCCTCCCAGTATCCCTCCAATAACTGGTCCATCTTCCTTGCTGTTCCCCATGTGCTATCGACAATGACAGCAGTGAATTTATTTTCCACATAACAAAACTAGAAGATAGCAAGGTGTGAGTCATCTCTTTCTTTAATTCTGAAACTGAAACTGTTTTTCAGTGCTGCTGCTGTGTGAAAAGGCCTTTTGCAGGAAGCAACCAGCTGTCTCTTCAGGTCCCAGCTGCCATGTGTACAGCTTGCTGAATATATTCTTGACTTTGCTCTTTGAAGCATTTCTGTTTTTCACCTACCTTGTTTGCTTTAGACATCCACATTACAAGCTCCAACACTTCAGGTATAATTAAAAAGTAAATACAGCTGGAGAAAAAAGATTGTAATCTTCATAAGCTGTGGACTAAATGTCAGCGGCAGACCATAAATCGCCAGCAGTGAAAGCCACAGTTCTAGCTTCAAAAGAAATACAAATTGCAGTGAGTTTATACTGAAATAAAACAACTAGGAAAGAAAGGAATGCAGTTTAATAGTCAGCTCCTTGAGTGTCACGTTGCCTTTTGGAAGGGATTACACTTCACATATTCAGTGGCGGCCGCTCCATTAGAGCACCAGCAAATAAAACGATAATAAAACGGGTTTTAAACCCATTTTATTATCGTTTTGTTTTAATCCCCTGGACCCGACCTCAGGACTCTGCTGAGTCTTGGGGGCGGGTTCAGGGGATGATACTACTGGTGGGGGAGTGGTAGGCACTTCCTTCACTGTGCATGAGGTGCTTGGCCGGCCGTCTCAGGCCAGCCAAACCTCTCATGCGCAGTCAAGCTCTCTCCAGCCACAGCTGTATTGCTGGGGCTGTAGAGAGCAGGAACAGACTCCCAGTCTGCCTGGGAGGGCAAGTTGCCGGCGCTCAGGCTAATCCTCATGCTGCTTTCATGCATCGTCCGGATTGGCCACAGTGCATACTAGGAACCTGTGCCCAGAATCAGAAAGAGTGTGATGCAGTGGGAGAGGGCGGCAGCGTTAAGGTAAGGGTTTTATTTATTTTTTGTCCCCTGCCCCCTACCTCCCTTCTCTGGGCCGGCCCGCCCCACACTTTGGCAGGGGATGGGCCGCTACTGCACATATTGTTACAGTCCTTTACCTTTTGGCTGGCAATGTGGCAATTTCTTTTTGCTTTATGGCTGGCAACATGGCATTTATTCGTACGTATGCAAATAAAATGTGCCAAAATGAAAGATATATTTTTAAGCATCAATTTTTCTCTCTTATTTGCCTGTTATTACAACAAGGTTAGAGAATTAGGAATGCCAAATGTTCTTTTCATTTTCTGCTATCACTTCTGTCATCCTTTGTATAAGGGATTATACTCTTTCATTTTTGCTTACTGACAAACACCTTTATTCATGTGAATGGCGCAGGCTTAGTGAGAGCGGTTAATACCAACACATTTCTAGGCATTACTTTCAGATTACTTTAGTTCCAGCTGAGATCTCTTGTCATTAGCAGCCAGTGGTTCCTCAAATTAAATTCTGAAATTTTTACCAACATTTTTTCTGCCAGTTTTCTGCATGGGCAAAACGAGAAAATTAAAATGAACTCACACTACTTGTTCTCAATCTTCTGGAAATACTTAAAACTCAGAAGGATCTTTTCCTGAAGAAAGGAAGAACGTCATAATATCAAGCAAAATGCAAATGCCCCTTCCTTGTTATCAAAATTGTCTCTAGCAACAAACACTTCCAGCTCCCTCATACCTAAAGTGTCACTAAACCCAAGCGGCTCTACACATAAGCGGCCTAAATATGATCTTCCGTTACCAGTCAAAACACCTTCCTCCATATCAATGGAATTCTCCTAGAAGACGTCGGAGCTTTTTGACCATGAAACTAATAAGAGATTACAAACACTGGATGACAAATGGACTCACTTGGAAAAAAGAGTGACTAATGTTGAACAATGGGTGAATAACCTGGAGGACTCTAATGCAAATATCAACAAAATGAAGTCACAAATATTTTTTCTTCAAAAATAAGTGAAGGATTTGGAAATTGCAACAGGAGGAATAATCTTAGAATTTATGGCCTGCCAGTAGGATCAGAAGGGAGTGATCCTATTCAGTTTTTTCAAACCATTCCATCAAAAGTGTTAGACTTGCTATCATCAGTTTCTTTAAATATGCAAAGAGGGATGTATGTTGGAATCAGCAGCCATTTTTTCCTCATACCTTTACAACATAGCCCGAACCCCAAACGTGTCTTTAAAACACGTTTCATTACCCTGCAAGTTGTAACAATGGCTTGCCTTAGGGAAAGCGTTGGAGTTGGAACTGTATAATTTTAACATTCCAATTCCAGTCTTTGCAACAGTAGGAAAAGTGTTGGACTTAAAGTCCAACATCAATCCAAAAATGCTTCCCTTAAGGCAAGTCGGTGTAATGACTTGCAGGGTAAATTTTCAGTTGTAAAGGCATGTTTGTGGTTTGAACCACGTTGTAAAGGCACAGCGTGATTCGAGCCGCAGAGTAAAGGCTGTTTCTCTGCAAAGAGCACATAGATTGAGGCATAAACTGAATATTGCTTCTCCATCTAACAGACTGACTTTTTCAAGGTCTTTATGGCTACAAAGGCAAAGAAACCAGTTTCATGATCTGGTCATAACTTATATTTCTCTCAAGATATTGCTAAAGCAATACCGGCAAACTAAAGCAATTCTTAGAAATGCGACCAGAGCTCTTAATGGCAGATTTGTTCTTTTTCATCCATGTCTTTTCAAAGTTACATATAAAAGCAAGACAAGAAAATATGAAGATCCATCCAAACTGAGGACATTTTTAGATGACTGTAAAGGAGACGACATGGCAACTTCTAAAGTTTTCCACAGATTGAAAGCTATTTACTGATAGTTATATCAATTGGGGTTCACACACATGTTGATGCAAATGTTTATTGTCCCCATTATTCTTGCAGGTTATTTCAGTCTCAACCACAGTGTCTTTATGTTCTGTCACACATGGTCACACCCTGATCTGGCTTGGAGTGCAGGTGTGTCGTCTTCAGCATGGGTCCTCACCACCTTTCTTTTTGTTTGTAGACATGTGCCTTTTCTTCTTGCGTTTACTGTTTCTCTTTATCTTTCATTTTCTTTTCTTTTCTATCTCTCTTTCTATTTTCCCAACCTCTATTTTTTCCTCTAATCTAATTCTACTTTGCTTTCTTCATCAATGTCATGAATTCATGATGGATATGTTTTTATGATTATGTTTGCTCTTTATCAATTCTTTGAAGTGTAGCCTTTTAGGTTTAAACTTATTGTTTCATTATGGTTCTTAGAGTACTTTCATGGAATGCTAAGGGATTAGTCTCTCCGATTAAAAGACAAAGAGTTTTAGCTTATTTTGCCAATCTTAAAGCAAACATTGCATTACTGCGGGAGACATATCTTGTTGAAAAAGAAATATTGAAGCCTAAAAAGTGCTGGGTTGGCAATGTTTTTTCCTCTCCAGGTTTGTGAAAAGGAAATTGAGTGATCATTCTATGAGATAAACATCTTGACATTCAACTTATATCTCAAGAGAGTGATGATGAGGGAATATGGGTAGCTGTTAAGTTACTCATTAAGAATGTTGTTTTAACAATTTTCATTGTGTACGGTCCAACTCAAATTTACAATTCCTTTTAGCGTAAAATGTTTCAAAAGCTTATTGAATATTCTGAAGACAATGTAATACTTGGTAAAGACTGTAACCACATATCAGATCCTTTTCTGACAGGAATTCTACATTTACCTTTATCCCAAGTAGAATGCATGAACAATTTGTCAATGCAATAACTCAGAGGTCACTTATTGATGCATGGAGACTGTGTAATCCTACTTGAAGGAAGTACACCTTTTTCTCTCCAGTTCATCATTCCCAGTCTAGAATTGATCACACATTTCTATCAAAACATGTATCACAAACCCTAATCAATGCTGAGATTGGCACGATTCTAATATCAAATCATGCTCATATCAGTATTGATTTCTTATGTGCTCTGAATGCAAACAGACGATGGAGATTTAACAATGCTATTTTAATGGATGAATCCTTCACACGCAATTTGCTATTGAGATCTTCAATCGTAACTCTACTAGTGATGCTTCTATGTAAGTGGTTTGGGACTCCTTCAAGGCGGCAGCTAGGGATTTCATAATCACCTATGTATCACATATAAAAAGAATGAGAAATAGAGAATTGTATAATATTATGCATAATATAAATAAAATGAGAACATCAGTATTATTCATCTAAATCCAATCCATGCTTAGATGAAATTGTAAAAGCCAAACTCCAATTTAATAAAAATTCAACAGAAAACGATTTTTATTTTCTTAGGTCCAGTGCAAAATATTATGGTGGACGGAATAAATCTGGAAAACATTTGGTAAACTATCTCAAAATTAAAAAAGGAAGAACTAAGGTGGAATATATTTTAAAGAATGATAAAGACCCTATATTCAGGGCTACTGGAATTCGGTAATTGTGCGGCCACACCAATTTTTGCATAATTATAGATTTGCCGCATTTGCGACATAATCCATCATCTGCTGCCTAATCTGCAGATTTTAACAACAACAAAAATTTCTAGCAGAAACGATTCAAAAGTTACTAAAAACACCACAACAAGTGTTGCCGTGCAGTGCAAGGCCCTTTGTAAATGTTGACTGGTCATCTTTCTGCAGCTTATTTCCATATTTGGGTGTTACACTGGTACTAAAGAGGAGTAACTAATATCCACACAGTTTAAAAATGTCAAAATAATGAAGTAATACTATCCTAAAATATGCAGCATAATGCTGCATAATTTGCCTTTTCTTGACACATAATCTACTCAACCCTGCCACATAATTTGGCGCTCCACTGCCGCATAATTCCAGTGGCCCTGCCTATATTTAAGGATGATGATATTCTAAATTAGTTTGCCCAATTTTATAGTACTTTATACACACCGGAACTTATTCTTTAACATTAGCGAATTGTGGAATATCTTGCCTCCATACAACTAAACACTGCGAAGATTATGAATGTAATTAATTGGACATGGATATCTCTTGTGAAGAGATTACTAAAATACTTCATTTAATTAAAAATACAAAGAACCAGGTCCAGATGGGTTTTCAATTCAATTTTATTCATTTTTTTGTCACATTTTAATCTCAAAATTATATGATTTGTTTAACTACTTTTCTATAACAGGGACAGCTCAGGGTACCTTTCAGGATGCGTTGATTTGTTTGATCCCTAAAGGAGATAAAAATCCTAGATTCTGTAAGAATTATACACCAATATCCATGGTTAATATTGATTATAAGATCTTTGCATAATTATTGTTCTGCGTTTAGATTCACTCCTGCCAGATCTGTTGAAATGAGAACAATATGGTTTTGTTAACCCCTTGTATGCCGAGGATGGCTCCAAGCTGTCCTTGAACCCACCCACAGGGGAAGCGCTGGTGCTCCTGCCATCAGCCACCCTTCTAAAAGCCCCCACCAGGGATGGCAGCAGAAGCACTTCCACTGCCACACCTAACTCCCCATCGACGATCTGATGACATTGGTGCGTGCACGGGGTGACGACGTCATAAAAAGCAGCCGGCGATACGCTGGAAGCCATTTGCTTCCAGCCCGTCGGAAGAGAAGACCTCCCGCAGGTGAGTCCTTTGGGGGGTTTTGTTTTTGAAAATAGACACGGGGAAAGGAAAGATTTTCATTTCTCTCTGTGCCTGTTTGGAGTGGATTCCTGCTCCACGATCGCGGTGAGGGCCGCGATCAAAGAGCAGGAATCCTATTTGAAACATTGTGGCAAAATATTTATCCATGTTTCAGTCCCCCCCTGGGGGGTAGATTGGCCATTTGTTCAGCCAATCTGCTCCCAAGGGGATTGAAACCCATTAGATTACCAGGGATTTTATTATTTGACTTTGATTATAGGGAGCGCCCAACTTGGGTAAGGTCTCTCCCCTTGGGGAGAATTTTTTAAGGGTATTCCGCCCCCCAGAGGGCAGACCAGCCCTTTTTAGGCCGATCTGCCCTCTGGATGTGGTGGGGTGGAAGCCCAGTAGACCAACAGAGCTGCTTTTGTTGTTGGGGAAGCGACCCCATTGGCAATGGTCGCTCCCCTTGGGGCCCTTTTTTTATTTGTATTCTGACCCCTCCCTAGAGGGCAGATTGGCTATTTTTAGGCCAATCTGTCCTCTGGGGGCAGAAGCCACTAGACACCAGGGATAATAGCTAGTGCAATTCAGGGAGCGGTCCCTTAGGCAAGGGTCGCTCCCCTTCATTTTGGGCACAACATATTTCGGCCATTTCTGTCCTCCTTGGGGGCAGATTGGCAATATTTGTAGGCTGATCTGCACCAAGGGGGGGCAGAAACCCACTAGACACCAGGGATAATAGTTAGTGCAATTTGGGAAGTGGCCCCGTAGGCAAGGATTGCACCCCTTTATTTTGGCCACATATTTAGGCCGTTTCTGCTCCCCTTAGGGGCAGAGCGGCAATATTTTTAGGCCCATCTGCCCCCAAGGGAGGCAGAGAACCACTAGGCACTAAGGAAAGTTTCTGGTGTGTGTGTGTGGGTGTGTGTGAACTGGAGTTTGGCTGACGGTCTGCATGTACTGCCATTTGACTGGCTGTGTGTGTACTGGCATTTGGCTGGCACTGTGTGTGGACTTGCACTTGGCTAGTTGTGTATGTGGACTAGCACTTGGATGGTGGTGTGCGTAGACTGGCACTTGCCTGGTGGTGTGTGTAGACTGGTGCTTGCCTGGCAGTGTGTGTGGACTGGCGCTTGGCTGGCGGTGTGTGTGGACTATAGCTTGGCTGATCGTGTGTTTGAACTGGGGATTTTGCTGGTGGTTTGTGTCGACTTGCTTCTGGCTGACAGTGTGTGTTGACTGGCTTCTGGCTGGCGATGTGTGTGGCTGACAATTGGATGGTGATGGGCAGACTTTGTAGTGTTTTATAATGTTAACTGTTTTATTTCTTGTCATCATTTGCATTTGTGATCACAACGTTTTATTTTTCCTTTTTATTCCAGCGCAAATCTTTTGATTTCCTTTGCTGCGATTCCTGTTGGCGGTTTCGGCACTGGTAGATCTGCAGTTTGTGTAGTCACGTGTGTTTGGTAAGAAAAATGCTTTGTGCTGTTTACTCTAAAATTGCCCTGCATGAATGAGTTTTTTGTAAATGGTGTACCAATAGCAGCATATATAGCTTCTGCTTTATTGGGTGGCAAATTATCCTTAGATTTGTGCAAGATGTGTGTTGTGTTGTCTTGTGTATAATTTCATTTTCTTCTTCCTTTCTAGTGGGATATCGCTGGTGCTTGCTGTGACTGTGCAGAGTAGGTGCAGGTGATTCTCAGTCTAGCTGTCTCTGTTGAGTAAGTGATATAGTTTTTGAGTATATAGGTCTTTGTGTGCTTTGTATAGATTGACTTTTCCTTCCAGATTACTATATGCCAATAGTTTTATTTTCTGTTTGATATAGTCAGTTTGTATATTACTTATTTTACACGGTGTTGGTTATTGTTGACTTATTGGTTGCGTTACGTTTATTAGTAAGGATTATGGCTAGCCACAGGATTACAGCTCAGCAGGTTGTTAGCATGCTTTTTGAATCTTCCTCTGGCCATGGGACTGATTCTGCATCAGATGCAGAGGAGGAATGTCAAGATTATGGCAGTGAAATTTCTGTTCGAGAGGAATCCTCTGATGATCTCTCAGTGTACAGAAAGTGCCTCTTTTAGAGGAGGACACTGATATGCTGACACTGCAGCAAGAGGCATCAGAGTTGCAGCCTGAGGCTGAAAAGCTTCCCCCTGGAAGTGCTGAACTCTGGGTTGGCCCAAACATGGTGTGCCAGTGTTGCCTGCCTTAAGTGGTGTTGAAGGGTGTAGAGTCAATACTGAAAGCTTTTTGCCTATACATTTCTTTCGTTTTTTTACAGATGATGTATTTTTGGATGAGATTGTTGAACAGCCTAATTTGTATGCTGAACAGTATTGAAGGGACAACAGTGCCAGGCTTAAGCCCTACTCTAGAGCTACCGGTGGACTCCCACAAATCTGGTTGAGCTGAAGAAGTTCTGGAGTTTAACTTTTTTGATGGGATTGATAAGAAAGCCGCTGCTTGCTTCATATTGGTCTACTAGTCCCTCGATGGCAAGTGCTATATTTCCAGCAACCATGAGTCATGATTGGTATTTGCTTCTGCTTCAGATGTTGCATTTTGTTGATAATGCTTCAGTATTGCCACAGAATCACCCTGATTGTGACAGTCTCTTCAAGATTCAGCCTGTCCTTGAAAATGTTTTGTAGATCACTTTTCAGAGATCGATGTTCCAGGGAAAGAAATAGCTGTGGATGAGTCTTTGGTCCTGTTCAAGGGCTGTTTAGTTTTTAGGAAGTACATTCCTAGTACATTCCAAGTAAGAGGACACATTAAGATGTGTATGCTGTCTGAGATTAGTACTGGGTATGTCTATAATTTCATGGTGTCCACTGGTAGAGATTCCAATATTGACTCCTCTGGATGTCCGTTCACTTTTGGATTCAGTGAAAACATTGTGTGGGAACTTGGTAGAGGACCTTTTAACAAAGGGCACCATTTATACATAGATAACTTCTACACTGATGTGCAATTGTTCAAGGAATTGTTCAAAATTGACACAGTTGCATGTGGCACAATCTGCTCTAACCGTAAAGGTTACCCTAAAGAGCTTGTTTGTAAAAAACTTCAGAGGGGAAAGTGCAGTGCCTTGTGTAGTGATGAACTTCTAGCTGTGAAATTTTTAGACAGGAGAGATGCCTACATGCTGACTACCATTCACGAGAAAAGTACTTCACTTGTGACTATTTAGGGTCGGGTTGCTAAAGTACGCAAACCTGTGCGCATTTTAGAACAGAATAAGCACATGGATGGTGTAGATAGAGTAGATCAGAGGTTGAAGCCTTACAGTGCTGTTCGTAAGTCATACATTTGGAATAAGAAGTTGACTGTCCATTTGTTTCATTTGGCAACCTTCAATGCTTTTGTTGTATTCAAGGATTGTTCTCCAGATAACTTTTGTTCAGTTTCAGCAGGCCGTGATAGGCAGCCTCGTTGTAGTGACGCAGGCAAGTGTTCCTAAAGGTGGAGTGGTGAAGGATGTGGCTAGATTGAAAGACCGGTATCAACAAGTAAAGAATGAGGATTAAACGGAACATGTCCTTTTCCCCAAAGTAATCAGTTTCAACAATAGAGAGGGGCCCTTTCAAAATCAACTTCATCCCAAAAAAACATACAAAAGAGCCATTAGGTTTTTAAGAAGAACCCTCACCCACCAACCTAGTCGGTGGCATGCTTCATCATTGGGTTCCCACCTAGGGTGCCGAATGCGTCCTAGGTGTGCTTCGACGCCTGATTACAGCGGAGCAGGTTTTTTTGTTGTGAGAATCAGTGAATAAGTCACCCCACCCTGGATTCCCCTGGTTGTCTAGTTTTCAAAAATGTGCTGGGTTGGTATGTTTCCCAAGGTGCCAGCTGAGTTTGGGTCCAAAATCCACAGCTAGCCACGTTGCAAAAAACACATTGTTTTCTCAGTGGAAAAATGTGACCTGTATATGTTGCGTTTGGTGCCCTTTCGTGTCGCAGGCCCTTGGCCTATCCACACGAGCGAGGCACCATTTTTCTCGGGAGACTTGGGGAAACGCTGGGTGGTACGAAATTTGTGGTTGCCTGCAGATTCCAAGGCTTTTCCTCACAGCAATGCAAGGAAAATGTGCTTTTTCTGCAACATTTGAGATTTGCAGGAGATTCTGGGTAAAAAAAAACGTGCGAGGGCCACGCAAATCACCACGCCCTGGATTTCCCCAGATGTCTAGTTTTCAAAAATGTGCTAGTTTGTTAGGTTTCCCAAGGTGTCGGCTGAGCTGGGGCCCAATATCCACAGCTACCTACAGTGCAAAAAACTGCATTGTTTTTCAGTGGAAAAATGTGATGTGCCTACATTGCATTTGACACCCTATTGTGTCGTGGGCACTTGGCCTACCCACACAATGCTGTACAGTTTTACTTGGGAGACTTAGGTAAATGCTGACTGGTAGGAAATTTGTGACTGCTAGCAGATTCCAGGACTTTTCCGCATAGAAATGCAGGGAAAGGGGATTCTAGGTAAAAAAGGAAATCCGGTGAGAGCCACGCAAGTTACCCCACTATAGACTTCCCCGGGTGTATAGTTTTCAAAAATGTACTGGTTTGGAAGGTTTCCCTAAGTGCCAGCTGAGCTGGGGCCAAAATCCATAGTTAGCCACATTACCAAAAAACCCATTGTTTTTCAGTGGAAAAATGTGATGTGTCTATGTTGCGTTTGGCGCCCCCTTTTGTGTTGCGGGTACATGGCCTACCCACACAAAAGAGGCACCGTTTTTCTCAGGAGATTTAGGGAACACCCTGAAACACACCCCAGTATGGGTATCCATACATTCAGAGATGCAAAAAACCACTGCTCCTATACGTGGTATCTGGTGTACATTTCAAAATACAGAGTTTTTCTTCATACCCTTTTTTCATTCTTTATAATTGACCATATTAATTGCTGTACAGTTGGTACACAATAAAAAAACATTGTAAGGCATAGCTCAGTTGTTGGCTCTGGCTACCTCGCATTCTTGGAGAATGTTAGAACTGGGGGTCTCTAGTTGGCAGAGGTAGGTACCTTTGTCCAAATAGGGACTCTTGCTTCTAGTCAGGGTAAGGGGGATACACTACTAAAATAACCCCTGCTCACCCCCTTGGTAGCTTGGCACGAGCAGGCAGGCTTATCTCAGAGGCAGTGTGTAAAGCATTTGTGAACACATACAGTAACACAGTGACAACACTACAGATGGACACCACACAGGTTGTATTATAAAAATAAATATTTTTATATAGACTTAACACAAGACCCAAAACGACAAAAATCCACAATGCACTATGAAAAATATGACTGTCAATGGTAGAAAATAGTTCAGTTCAAATGCAGGTGATAAATGCGACACTCTACGTTCATTGTACCTTTGGGTGCGTAACGCGATACAAACAAAAGAGTTGCAGGGAATGTGATGCATCGGTTCCTTACACGCAAGAACGGTGATGCGTCGGTTCCTTGCTACGGGGGAGGTGATGCATCGGTTCCCTACTGCTGCGTACGGGACAGTGATGCGTCGGTTCCTCACCGGAGAGGAGGTGATGCGTCGGTTCTTCACTGCGAGGGGAGGTGATGCGTCGGTTTCTTACTGCGCTTCTATGGCGATGCGACCAGCAGCGCCTCGATGCGATGACGACCCGGTGCAATGAAACAAAATGGCGTCTTCCTCTTGATGCGACAACGAAGAGGGCGAAGCGTGCACGCCCGACGGCCGTGCAGCGACTCGGTGAATCTTCTGAGCCGCGACACACGTCTCCGATGATGTGACAGCGTCTGCTGCGACGGCGACACTCTTCTCCAGTGATGTGAGGCGTTTCGGTGATGCGATGGCGACAGCAGCAGCACGCTTTCTCGGCGATGTGACGACAACTGCTGCTGCGGCGACACGCTTCTTCTTCGTGAGTTGCGCTTCCAGCTCCCAGCGACACGCAGTCTCTCAGAAGGCCCAACACAGCAGTAGGCACTTTAAATTCCCAGCAAGGGAATTCAGGGGGGCTGGTTGGGGAAGTCTTGTATCCCTGAGACTTCAGCAGGATGCAAACTCAATCTTCAAGCCCTTGGAGATTTTCTGCAAGATGATGAAAGTAAGCCCAAAGTTCCTTTCTCCTTTCTTTGGCAATCAGGCAACCACTGCAGGCCAATCCCTCAAACAGCACACAGCATAGGGATAGTCTCCTCCTTCAGTTTCTCTGGTTCCTCTCCTCAGCAAAGGTTCTTCTTGTTTCCCAGAAGTGATCTAAAGTCTTGGGGTCTGGGCCCCAGTATTTATACCCATCAATCCTTTGTCCTCTGAAGGCAGAGGGTCCTGTACCTAGTCCAAACCAGTTCTGGGTGCATTCTGCCAGTGCATACCTTCTTCCTTTGTCAGTGTGGGCCAGGGACATCAGACGCACCACAGGAGGTGGAGCCAGCATTGTGGAAGGCAGGCACAGCCCTATTCAGGCCCAGGTGCTACTCCTCCCACCACTCTACATGCAGATAGGTCTATTCAGGCCTGGGCTGACTCACCCTGTCTCCTGGAGCCCCCCAGCCCCTGTCACTCACAAAACCAGACATACAATACACAAACTAGCAGAGCCAGGCTGGATGGTTAGGCAAGAAAATACCTACTTTCTAAAAGTGGTATGTACAAACACAGAATGTTAAAACCAACTTCACTAAAAGATGTATTTTATCATTCTGAGTTCAGGTATACTAAGTTCGTTTTTCTACCATGTTCCCTGGGTCAGTTAGGATTATAAGATGTTATAATCAAACTGCCCATTCTGGCCTATGGGAACAGGTAGCCTTGCAATAGTGAAAAACGAAATTGGCTGTAATTCACTATCAGGACATGCCACACACACCAGGGCATGTCCTACCTTACACATACAATGCACCCTGCCCTAGTGCCTACCTTAGGGGTGACTAATATGCAGGAAAGGGAAGGTTTGGGGACTGGTAAGTGGGTGCACTTACCAAGTCGACATGGCAGTACCAGACTGCACACAGGCTCTGCAATGGCAGGCCTGAGACACACTTTACAAGCTGCTCCTGTGGGTGGCACAACCAGTGCTGGAAGCCCACCAGCAGCATTTGCTTAACAGGCCCTGGGCACAAACAGTGCACTGTACTAGGGTCCGACAGTGAATCAAATAGGCCAAACATGGAGTCACTAATCCATACATCAATTTATCATAGGGAGCACTTACACTTTGGCACTGATTAGCAGTGGCAAAGTACCCAAATCATCTAAACCAGCAAAAACATGTCAACAGTGGAGGCATAGTAAAAAAATGGAAGGGAGACCCACGCCAAGGATGCCAGATCTAACATGTGTCCCCTCCAGCTGAAATGTGGGGAGAACTATCCTACCTCTAGGGAGTTCTCATCACTAAGGCGAAAGAATCTGGACAGACCATCAGCATTGGCGTGTTCTGTACCAGGGCAATGTTCCACTATGAAGTCCATCCCCTGTAGAGAAATGGACAACCTCAACAGTATTGGATTCTCACCCCTCATCTGCATCAACCATCTGAGGGGCCTGTGGTCTGTCTGAACCCGGAAGTGAGCCCCAAACAGGTATGGTCTCAACTTCTTCAGCGCCCAGACTACAGCAAATGCCTCACGCTCAATAGCACTCCACCTCTGTTCCCGTGGAAGTAACCTCCTACTGATGAAGGCTACAGGTTGGTCCAGGCCCTCCTCATTTAACTGTGCCAGAACAGCCCCTACACCATGCTCTGAAGCGTCTGTTTGAACAACAAATTCTTTTGAGAAGTTGGGCGCCTGAAGCACGGGGGCCGTGCACATGGCAGTCTTCAAGGCGTCAAAAGCTCTCTGACAGGTGTCAGTCCAAATCACTCTCTTGGGCTGCTTCCTGGAAGTCAGCTCTGTCAAGGGTGCAACGATGCTGCCATACCCCTTGACAAATCTCCTGTAATACCCGGTGAGTCCTAGAAAGGCTCTCACCTCTGTCTGGGTCTTGGGGGTTCCCAAGCCAGAACGGTATCAATCTTGGGCTGTAGGGGCGCCACCTGGCCGCTCCCAACCTGGTGTCCCAAGTACACCACGGAACCCCTGCCCAATCTGGCACTTACTCGCCTTGATCGTGAGGCCTGCCCTCCGCAGTGCCATCAACACTTCCCAGAGGTGGCGCAGATGTTCTTCCCAACTGGCGCTGAACACTGCGATGTCATCCAGGTAGGCGGCACTGAAATCTTCCAGTCCAACCAACACCTGGTTGACCAACCTCTGAAAGGTGGCAGGGGCATTCTTCATCCCAAAGGGCATAACTCGGAATTGGTAGTGCCCATCTGGTGTGGAGAATGCTGACCTCTCTTTGGCCCCATCAGTCAAGGCGATCTGCCAGTACCCAGACGTTAAGTCAAACGTGCTGAGGTACCGGGCAGCCCCTAACCGATCAATGAGCTCATCAGCTCTGGGGATGGGGTGTGCGTCAGTCCTGGTAACTGAATTGAGTCCTCGGTAGTCCACACAGAACCGGAGTTCGGGCGTGGCACCAGGCACGGCAGCCTTTGGGACCAAGACCACTGGGCTGGCCCAAGGGCTGTGAGAGGACTAAATCACCCCCAATGCAAACATCTTGGAGACCTCCTCCATGATGCAGGCTCTCACCCTGTCAGTCACTCTGTAAGCCTTGTGCTTGACAGGAGGACTGTCACCAGTGTCCACATCATGGACGCACCAATCAGTGACACTAGGAGTCAGGGAAAACAGGTCAGGAAACTGTCCCAACAGTTGGCTACAGTCTTCCTGCTGCTCAGGTGTCAGGGAGTTAGAGAGGTTCACACCCTCCACTGACCCATCTTGCTCTGTTTGAGACAGGAGGTCAGAAAGAGGTTCTGTCTCCTCTTCCATTCCATCATCTGTTGCTAGGAGCATGCCCACTTCGGACCTCTCAAAATGGGGCTTTAGGCGGTTGACATGTAGGACCCGCAAAGGGTTCCTGGGAGATCGCAAGTCCACCAGGTAGGTGATGTTACTCTTGCGCTCCACCACCTCAAATGGTCCGGTCCACTTATCCTGGAGCGTGCAAGGCTCCACGGGGCCATGACCCACACTTTCTGCCCAGGCTGAAACTCGATCAGAGTGGCATTCTGATCATTCCACCGTTTCATCTCCTCCTGGCTGGCTTCCAGATTCGCCTCAGCAAATTGTCTGAATCGCCTATTTTGGTTTCTAAAGGCCAGCATGTAGCTAAATACATCCTGGGGAGGTTTAATGGGAGCTTTCGCCCAGCCTTCTTTCACCAAACTCAGAGGTCCTCTTACCGGGTGACCATAGAGCAGTTCAAAGGGACTGAACCCTAAGGACTTCTGTGGCACCTCACGGTAAGCAAAGAGAAGGCATGGCAAGAGGACGTCCCACTTACGCCTCATGGGTTCTTCCAGACCCATAATCATGCCCTTCAGGGTCCGGTTGAATCTCTCAACCAGACCATTTCCTTGGGGGTGGTAAGGAGTGGTGAACTTATAGGTAATACTGCACTCCTGCCACAGGGACTTCATATACTTGGATATGAAGTTTGTACAACGGTCACTCACCACCTCCTTGGGGAACCCCACACGGGAGAAAATCCCCATCAGTGCACGTCCCACCACGGGGGCCGTCACTGTCCGAAGAGGGATGGCTTCCGGGTACCGGGTGGCATGGTCCACCAAGACCAGGATGAACCTGTTGCCCATGGCTGTCTTGGGGTCCAGTGGCCCCACAATGTCAATACCCACCCGTTCAAAGGGGGTGCTGACCACAGGGAATATAGCAAAACCAAAGGGGATGATGGACGGAGTGTTGAGCATTGCAAGCACTCACCCCCAGTCAACTGATCTGGGTTTAATCCATCATCATTCTTTAGCTCACTCAGCCACCCCAGTTCAGACATGGCCATATGCAAATCAGTCTGACCCTGTGCCTCATGGGAACAGTCCAGCCCGAACTGCCAAGCCATGTCTTCCCTGGACCGGAAACAAGCATCCTGGGACCGGTTTCTGGCTTACAGCCGTCATCAGCCAGGCTATCTTGAATCCAGTGGCAAAGTGAGCAAGGGACCCACGTCTGGGCATACCCTGCCAACTTAGGGCGAACATAGCAAAACCAAAGGGGATGATGGACGGAGTGTTGAGCATTGCAAGCACTCACCCCCAGTCAACTGATCTGGGTTTAATCCATCATCATTCTTTAGCTCACTCTGCCACCCCAGTTCAGACATGGCCATATGCAAATCAGTCTGACCCTGTGCCTCATGGGAACAGTCCAGCCCGAACTGCCAAGCCATGTCTTCCCTGGACCGGAAACAAGCATCCTGGGACCGGTTTCTGGCTTACAGCCGTCATCAGACAGGCTATCTTGAATCCAGTGGCAAAGTGAGCAAGGGACCCACGTCTGGGCATACCCTGCCAACTTAGGGCGAATATAGCAAAACCAAAGGGGATGATGGACGGAGTGTTGAGCATTGCAAGCACTCACCCCCAGTCAACTGATCTGGGTTTAATCCATCCAATTGTGTGTCTTTTGCTTCCTCGCCCTAAGTGCGCCGGGTATGCCCAGACGTGGGTCCCGTGCTCACTGTGCCACTGGAATCAAGCTATCCTGGCTGAAGAGGGGTGAAACCCCGAAACCGGTCCTAGGATGCTTGTTTCCGGTCCAGGGAGGACCTGGCTTGGCAGTTCAGGCTGGACTGTTCCCATGAGGCACAGGGTCAAGGCTGATTTGCATATGGCCAGGTCTAAACTGGGGTGGCATGGTGAGCAAAAGAATGATGGATTTAACCCAGATCTATTGACTGGGGGTGAATGTTTTGATTTGTTCTGCATTCCGTCCATCAATTGTGTGTCTTTTGCTTCCTTGCCCTAAGTGCGCCGGGTTTGCCCAGACGTGGGTCCCGGACTCACTGTGCCACTGGAATCAAGCTATCCTGGCTGAAGAGGGGTGAAACCCCAAAACCGGTCCTAGGGTGCTTGTTTCTGGTCCAGGGAGGTCCTGGCTTGACAGTTCGGGCTGGACTGTTCCCATGAGGCACAGGGTCAAGGCTGATTTGCATATGGCCAGGTCTAAACTGGGGTGGCATGGTGAGCAAAAGAATGATGGATTTAACCCAGATCTATTGACTGGGGGTGAATGTTTTGATTTGTTCTGCATTCCATCCATCAATTGTGTGTCTTTTGCTGACCACAGGGAATGGCTAGAGGGGAGCCTTGTGCTTCCTCCCACTTTTTCCACTTGCCTGGCAAGTCTGACAGATCCTGCAATGAGTGTCTGAACTCTTGCGCATCTGGGGCCAATAAAAGTGGGTGACAAGCCTTTCAAAGGTCTTGCCCTGCCCCAGATGTCCTGCTAAAGGCACATCATGAGCCAAACCCAGTAGGAAGGCTCTGAAGCGCTGGGGTACCACCAGCACACGGGCTGGCCCAGGCTTAGCAACATTAGGCTCGCTATACAGGAGACCATTCTCCCAGTAGATCCAATGTGATCCAGACTGATCACCTGCTGCCTGGTTTATGGCCTGTTGCCGCAAACCCACAAGAGAAGGGCACTTATTCTGCTCCTCACAGAACTCCTCCCTGGAGGGGCCTCCCTCCTGCTGCCAATGGGTCAGCTCAGGTAGGTCCCCCACTTCGGCCACTTGCTCCCCTGTAGGTTCCAGAGCATCCCCCTCAGGTTCTGCTTCCTCCTGGACCGTGGGAACTACGGGGGCCGGTTTCCCACGCCCCTGCCTCTTCTCTTCAAGGGAGGCACCTGGGCCACCCTCTCAGGCTCCAGGTCCTCTTGAACACCTCTACTGGCTGCCATAGACCGAGTGGTCGCGCACGCCCACTCAGGCAGACCCAACATCTCTAAATGAGACCTTCTCTCCACCTCTGCCCAAGGTGAACTCTCCAAATTGTTGCCCAACAGACAGTCTACAGGCATGGCTGGCCTCACAGCTACTTGAAAGGTACCTAAGACCCGCCCCCCCACTCAAAGGGAACCTGAGCCACTCTGCAGTGGCTCTCTGAGTTGTCCGCGGCAACTACTGGGCAGAATGCATTGGGGATCACCTGCTCTTCAGACACCAGACACCAGCCGACAACTGACAGATGTCACACTGGCTCCGGTGTCTCTCAGAGCCTCCACCCTTTGGCCATTGATGGTCACCCACTGCCTGTATTTCTTAGTGTTATCAGGCAGTTGGGCCCTGGGGACCATCTCACTGTCTCCTAAAGAGACCAAGGACATTGCTACCGGACCCCACCCACCTTGGGCACCCATCTCCTCCCCCAGGGCTACACTAGCTACCTACCGGGGTGGTGCTCCAGTGGGTGCTGATTTTCCATACAAGGGACATCTAGTTTCCCAGGAGCAGTGGCCCACTTGACCACACTTAAAGCAAGTCTTGGGCCCCCTGTGAACAGGCTTATCTGTCGGGCCCCTGGCTTCTTTTCAGGGGGAGGCTGGGAACCCTTCACTTGGTTCCCTTGGGGATTACTTTGGGGCCCTTTCTGGAACTCCCTCGGTTTACCCTTGTCCCCCCCACTCCTCTGCTGGGGACCCTGCCCACCCTTGGCGAAGTCTCCCACGTGACCCTTGTGGACCCGGGTGCTCACCCAGCGGTCCGCCTCCTCAGCAGGCTTCCTAGGGTTAGTCAGCCTACTATCAATAAGGTGCTGGCGTAGCTCTGGAAAACAATTTCCTGACAAGTGCTCCCATGCAATGAAATCATAGAGCGCTTCAAAATCATTCACTTTGCTACCCTTCACCCAACCATCCAATGCTCTGCAAAAAAAAGTCACACATTCTACCCAGGTACTGCCCTCCAACTTTTTGCAATTCCTGAACCTCTGCCTATACAGTTCAGGAGTCAACCCATACCTGGACATCAATGCTTCTTTCATATGACCATAAGAATTGTGGACTTCAGAGGGCAAGTCTAATAAGGTATCCCGCCCCTCACTAAGGAACCGCCCCCACAACCCCGCTCCCCAATCCTTCTCAGGGACCCGGTGGGAGGACATAGCTACCTCATAGGCCTTGAACCACTGACAAATATCATCATTCTTATAAAACTCTTTCACCACATCTTTAGGTATATACACCCTTGCTTCAACAGGCATGGACGGTGTGCTGCTACCAGAGGGAGTAATCTCTAAGCTCCTAGCTTTCAACTCCAACTCCCTCAACCTTCTCTCATGCTCCATTTGCATCCTCTTTTCCTCTAGGGCCAATTTCTTAATTTCCAATTCTAACTGCCCACCCATCTTAAGCTTGGTCAGCTCCATTTCATGCATCCTACTTCTCTCCCTGTCCTCCAGCTCTCCTGGGGACAGGCCCTTGGAAGAGACACTGCTGCCGGCTGGGGAAGGTGCTTTCCTTCCCCCTGGACCCTGGACCCAATGGCCCATCTAGCTGCCCTTCTGCATTCTCAGCCCCTCCTCATGCTCTTCCACATGCTCAGGGGTACTTCTTGCTTCCACCCAGGCCCTCAGCGCCTTTTGGAACTCATCCTTCTTAGAGAGACCGGTCATAGCAACTTTAAATTTCCTGCAGAAGTGTTTCAGCTGTTTTACAGTGTAACTTTCTAGTTTCTCTTCCTCAAAATCTAAATCAACAGATGCGATGGACGCTGTTTTGCTCATGGTGAAACTTGACAGTTCTTGGAAAAAATAGAAATCCCAGGAAAAAATAATCTACCAAGAAGTAAGTGGTTGCGTTTGGTCTTCACTCACTAGTAGTGTACACCAATTACTGTATATGAGTCACAAATGCAAGTCCAGAATCCTCACCGCTGACCACCAATGTTAGAACTGGGGGTCTCTAGTTGGCAGAGGTAGGTACCTTTGTCCAAATAGGGACCCTTGCTTCTAGTCAGGGTAAGAGGGATACACTACTAAAATAACCCCTGCTCTCCCCCTTGGTAGCTGGGCACGAGCAGGCAGGCTTATCTCAGACGCAGTGTGTAAAGCATTTGTGAACACATACAGTAACACAGTGACAACACTACAGATGGACACCACACAGGTTGTATTATAAAAATAAGTATTTTTATATAGACTTAACACAAGACCCAAAACGACAAAAATCCAAAATACACTATGAAAAATATGACTGTCAATAACAGAAAATAGTTCAGTTCAAATGTAGGTGATAAATGCGACACTCTACGTTCAATGTACCTTTGGGTGCGTAACGCGATACAAACAAAAGAGTTGCAGGGAAGGTGATGCGTCGATTCCTTACATGCAAGAACGGTGATGCGTCGGTTCCTTGCTCCGGGGGAGGTGATGCGTCGGTTCCCTATTGCTGCGTAGGGGACGGTGATGCGTCGGTTCCTTACCGGAGAGGAGGTAATGCGTCGGTTCTTCACTGCGAGGGGAGGTGATGCGTCGGTTTCTTACTGCGCTTCTGTGGCGATGCGACCAGCAGCGCCTCGATGCGATGACGACCCGGTGCAATGAAACAAAATGGCATCTTCCGCGACAGGCCCTGCGACACGCGTCTCCGATGATGCGACGGCGTCTGCTGCGACAGCGACACACTTCTCCGGTGATGCGACGGTGCTTCGGTGATGCGATGGTGGCAGCGGCGGAACGCTTTCTCGGCAATGCGACGACAACTGCTGCGGCAGCGACGCGCTTCTTCTTCGTGAGTCGCGCTTCCAGCTCCCAGCGACACGCAGTCTCTCAGAAGGCCCAACACAACAGTAGGCACTTCAAATTCCCAGCAAGGGACTTCAGGGGAGCTGGTTGGTGAAGTCTTGTATCCCTGAGACTTCAGCAGGAGGCAAGCTCAATCTACAAGCCCTTGGAGATTTTCTGCAAGATGATGAAAGTAAGCACAAAGTTCCTTTCTCCTTTCTTTGGCATCAGGCAACCACTCCAGGCCAATCCCTCACACAGCATAGGGATAGTCTCCTCCTTCAGTTTCTCTGGTTCCTCTCCTCAGCAAAGGTTCTTCTTGTTTCCCAGAAGTGATCTAAAGTCTTGGGGTCTGGGCCCCAGTATTTATACCCATAAATCCTTTGTCCTCTGAAGGCAGAGGGTCCTGTACCTAGTCCAAACCAGTTCTGGGTGCATTCTGCCAGTGCACACCTTCTTCCTTTGTCAGTGTGGGCCAGGGACATCAGACGCACCACAGGAGGTGGAGCCAGCATTGTGAAAGGCAGGCACAGCCCTATTCAGGCCCAGGTGCTACTCCTCCCACCACTCTACATGCAGATAGGTCTATTCAGGCCTGGGCTGACTCACCCTGTCTCCTGGAGCCCCCCAGCCCCTGTCACTCACAAAACCAGACATACAATACACAAGCTAGCAGAGGCAGGCTGGATGGTTAGGCAAGAAAATACCTACTTTCTAAAAGTGGTATGTTCAAACAGAATGTTAAAACCAACTTCACTAAAAGATGTATTTTATCATTCTGAGTTCAGGCATACTAAATTAGTTTGTCTACCATGTTCCCTGGGTCAGTTAGGATTATAAGATGTTATAATCAAACTGCCCATTCTGGCCTATGGGAACAGGTAGCCTTGCAATAGTGAAAAACGAAATTGGCTGTAATTCACTATCAGGACATGTCACACACACCACGGCATGTCCTACCTTACACATACAATGCACCCTGCCCTAGGGCCTACCTTAGGGGTGACTAATATGCAGTTGATGGAGCAGGGTAAATGAAAAATTTTAACCTCCTAATAATTTTCGTAAAATAATTAATAAACATGTTCGTTTAAGTAAATAACCAACAATGTATGTTACATGTAAAGGGTTAAAGGTAACATGCTATTTTGTGTGCAAATTAATCAACTTATAATTGTTTACGTGTCTAACATAACATAATATTTGCGTACTAATAAAATAATAAACGCATGATTTGTGCTTTTAAAATAAAACGTGTGGTTGCAAAATAAAGCGATGGTAAGTAAGGGACGGCTTTATATGTTGCTTTTTGCTAGGTAATACCTAATTGGGGTACGTAGAAAGACGGGAGGGAAACGAAAGGGTTTATATTCTTTATTTTAACAATATTTTGTTTATCTTTGAAAATAGTGCGCTTAGGCCTGTTGAGCAGCGATATAAAATGGCCGCCGTAAGCTAGAGTACGCATGTCCAAGAATCCGTGTGGTAGAGGAGAGAGGCTGTGGAAAAGGATGACCACGTGTTCGTGCTGAGAGCATAAGACGGAAGTATGGTCAAGGCTATTGTGACCTTTCTGAGCAGATGTGTGCCAAAGATGATCAGCAAGAAGCGTGAGAAGTCAAACTGAATAAATGGACGGAACTGTTGAATCTAAAAAGTAGCAGAAAAAGATACAAATTGGACTGATCGAAACGGATGAGCAATGTCATGAACTGTGGGAAACGATGCAAGCATGGACATTCCACAAGGAACTGGTTAAGACAAGGAAGTTTGATTAAAATGTATATGGGCCTGAGTGAACCAATGAGAGAGAATCACGCCATGAAGATGCAACATTTTTATTCAGTAAGCTAGAATTAGGGTATAAGAAGACCTACTCTTGGTGGGAGGGGTTAGATGCTGGAGAGTTAGATGCTGGAGAGTTAGATGCTGTAGATGGGTGAAGTTGCGGTTGCTGATGCTGACGAGCTGATGCTGCTGCTGCTATTTTTTATTTCCAGTTGAGTATAAGATGCTGCTTTTGGAGAACCTTTTTATTCCTGTTAGATTTTTCAGTTAGAACTATTAGATTTTTCCAAGACAGATAGATTGATCTTTTAGAGTTCTTGCTATGATAACCTTATTTTTCCGTCTAATAGATATGCATTGCAATTTCAATTTATTCTTATAATGATGATAAATGTAATGATCTGAATAATAAGCTTAAAACTTATTTCTTGCTTCGAAACTTTATATAAACTTTATTATTCTTTAAACAAATGACTCAGTGATTCTTTAGCTCAATGATTAAGGTAAATTGTTAAAGAGTTTATTGTGATTGAGCTGGTCTTAATCACCATCAACTGATTCCTACTAGTTGGTCCATCGACCAATGAGCGGAATACCTTAAAGCAAATGAGAAACATTATGTCATGTTAAAAGAGGTATCCCGTCTCCTTCCAGCGAATCGTTTTCTCCTAGGTTAAGGACGGAGGAAATCCAGGGAATAAATGAGTAAGTGAATATATATGCGGTGTTATGGGCCCCACCGTCATATGGATATAGTTTGTGTGTTGGAGGAATAGTTGTACCTGGATGACCGAAGCATATAGGAGAATAATTTTTATTGTTAGCGCTGGATCAGATTTCTTGGTAGCAGAGTTATGGTTACTATAGATTAGTTTGGTGATTATTGATTAGTGATTATTGATTATTGATAAATTCATGTCTAACACTTTATGTTGAGTCGCGTTATGTTATATGTAAGTTTTCACGCTTCCGGGAAGTAGGAAGTGGAACACGTGTGGCAAGAGAAGTCACATGGAATGGTGCATTGTCTGAGTTCATATTGGTGATAACACAGGTTGTGTTATGATAGGGACATTTTCCGTATAAAAGGTGTGTAAGTGAAATAGTGATCGGTTTTCTTGTGAAACTCTGGCCTTAATTCTCAGGAGCAGTATAGTCTCCACATGTGTTTTATCCCCAGAGAAACGGGTTTATTGCTTGCTTGAAAGAAGGGTAAGGTAGAGGGAAGTGCTACTTTATCGGCGAAACTGAAAATTCTGTGGTAGGGTAGAGGTAAGCGCTGCCTACTGGAAAATACAGAGTTCTTGTGTAAATGGACAAGCTATTTCTTTGGTTTAGCGAATCAGACAATGGAAATGTGTTTTAAATGTTGTAACTAACGAAGAATTGTTGAAAAAGAAATTGCCGATAAATTTTGTAAAGGAGGGGTCAAGAGCAGAAGTGACGTAGACAAAAGCCGCGCTGGGATTGGACAGTGCGTTAGTCATACAGAAACAGGAGCAGAACTGACGTAGACAAAAGCCGCGCTTGGATTGGACAGTGCGCTGTAGACAGAATCCGCTCTGATTGGAGTGTTGGTGTGAGTCGCGCTAGGATTGGTCGAATAGCCTAGTGACGTGGAAGTTTGTGATTGGAGTGTTGGTGTGAGTCGCGCTAGTATTGGTTGGAATAACGCATAGAGAACAGTGTTGAATTGCGGATCGTTTGAGGAGAAAAAGCGATTGTGAATCATGTCGTATTATGAGTATGGTAGAGAGAAAACGTCATGGATGTCGAAAGTTAAGAATTTCTTTAAGAAAGACAAAAAGGTAGTGACTAGAGAGGGACAAATAATTCCTCCGCCGAAATCACCAGCTTCGCACATGATGCTGAAATATGGATATCATACATGCATATGGTTAGAAAATTGGACAAAATATACCAAGAATGATGGAGCTTTGGCTTTCCCTGAGAATGGTTCATTTAATGTAGCTGTACTACGGAACTTGAGAGAAAAGATGGCAATGTTAGAACCTAGACCTAGACCGACACAGTTTGAAGCTTTAACTGAGTGGGAAGATGAGATGTATGAACGAGAGAGATTCAGAGGATTAAAGAATCATGAGTTTGTGCCTGGAAGGTTATGGGGAGTAAATCATGAGGACAGAATAAAGCGTTGGAGATGTGCTAATATGACAGGAGGTTTGTTTCCAGCTTTTACAGTTGAGGAAGAATCAAAGAGAAAGTGTACTGAGAAAAAGAAACATGTAGTTGTAGAAAAGTATGTGTATGGTGGTAGTGAAACGGATGACGAATTGCTGGAAGATATTTTAAACAGAAACCCACCTCCATACCAACAGACTTCTGCGGTGGTGACACCTAATGCACCGCCAATGGAAACTGGGAGGAATAAAAATCCCGAACGAAGAGATGAGACAAATAGGTCACAAGATCAATTAAAAACTTCACAAAACGAAGAGATAGAAAGTGACAATGCAACTGAATTAGCAAAAACCACAAGAGAATTGACTGAGAAAATAAGAGCATTGACAAAGAATATGGAAGCTGTAACTGTACCAGTGACAATAGGTCCAGTAATGCCAATTTTTGAGAATCAGAAAATTGATGAACGTTCTTTAGTGATTCCCATGAATTCACATTTGCAAAGAAAAAGAGAAGGGATGGAACTGAATAATGAAGGTGCACACCATTTGGCTAGTACCTATAGACCAAGCCCACCTACTAATTTGACGATAAATGAGAATGAGATTGGGAGAATACCTATGGTAACGGAGTCTGCATCAGGGACACCAGAAAGAAGTAACAATTGGATAGAATTAAATAGTACGCCTGTAGGTCCGACTCCAGATGAGTTAAATGAATGGATGAAAGCGCTAAAAACAAAAGAAACAGAAGTAAAACCATTAGATGTAATTAGGTTAAAAATAGACATGGAAGAATTGATTTTAGGAACCATTGGTACAGAAAAATTAAAAAATTATCAGGATGATGAGATTATGTTTTTGTGCAAAAGTCTTACATGGAGAGCTAGAAATTTACATGACAAATTGGAAGAAACAGCAAGTGAACTAGGAGTAGAATTTGTAAAAGTGAGAACGTTGCAGAAACCATACAGAGTAGATTTTTGTGAAAAAGATATAGAGAATTTGAACACATCAGGAAGACTGACCCAAATAAAAGAGTTAATTGTTTTACTGAGAAAATGGGGTGATGTGGATAGATGGAGAAATAGATGGACGAAAAAGAACGAGAAAACAACAGATAAAGCATCTTTGGCTTTTGCAGTGACAGATAAGGAACCAGTTGTAAGGGAGTACCCGATGAGAGAAACTCCAGGTGGTAGTTATGTGCATGTTCCATGGACCAGACAGGATATACTGTCATTTACAAATGACTTCCCAAAGTTGAGAGAAAAGCCAGTAGAATGGTACAGACAAGTGGAGAGATTTGTGAAAGTTTCAAAAGTGTTGTGGATAGACTTAGATGGATTGTTTGATATAGTAGTGCCAGCTGATTTGTGGACAGAATGTAAGATTACTATTGATTGGCCAACTGTAGAATATCCAAGGGATGCTAAAACAGGAGCGCCAGGACCAGAAGTGATGAGGAAGTATGACCAAGTAATTACCTTTTTGAAGAATAAGATTCCACCTAAAGAAACAGATTGGGTAAAAATAGACAGAACAACGCAGGAAAGTAAAGAATCAGTGCATGCTTATTACGAAAGGCTGTTGTTGGTTTTCAAACAGTATAGTGGTTATGAGACACTAAATGAGAAGGATATGAGTCATTTTGTATATAGATTTGTATATGGGTTGAAACCGGAGATAAGTGAAATGATTAAGCAGCATATGATTTGTTGGCAGAATAGCACAGTTGACGAGGTTTTGAGATATGCTAAATATTGCAGTGATGATATTGAGAGTAGACAGCGTAAATTGAAAGAAAAAGCCATGTGGGCACAGGTGAAAGTTGCAGAGAAGCAAGAAGCTCAATTGAGTAATACCGGTAATGAAACAGGACAGGTTAGATCCCGACCTAATATAGGTAAAGGAAAAGGACAAATGAGCATAGATGAGGCAAAGAAAAAGTGGCCATGCCACAACTGCGGAAAGCTAGGGCATTGGAGAAACGAGTGTAAATTTCCTCCAAAACTTAATGTGGAAAATCAATCATTAAATTCACAGGTGCAGAGTGAGGTAGTTACTCAACAAAGTCAGGTGCCACAACCACCACTTCCCAAGAGTGTTAACCAACAGAAATACAGTGCAGAAACAGGATTCTACGGAGGAGAACAGGTAACACAGTTGCCGCGTGCAGCTGCAATTTCTCAATATTGGTTACGACAGGATGAGGATGAAAGGGATGAAAGTTTCTGACGGTGCCTAGGAGAGGGGGAAGAGTGCGTGCTTGGCGCAACTCTAGAGGTAGATCAGTCTGGTCCATTTGTGGATGGAGAAGTGAATGGTGCAAATGTAACATTCCTTGTGGACACTGGAGCTACCCGTTCTACTGTTAGGTCAGTGGAAATTCCAAACCTTCCTCTCTCAGGTGAACATATCCAAGTAGTTGGAGTTTCGAATCAACAAATTAAGACGCCTCTTACTAAATTAGTGGAGGTAAGAATTGGTCCATTTAGTGAAATGCACCGATTTGTGGTATGCGATTGTAGTCCCGTGAACCTATTAGGACGCGATTTATTGTGCAAGATGAATTGCACTATCTATTGTACTCCAGATGGAATTGCATTTCAGACCCCAGATGAAGATGTGCTGTATAAAATGACAATGGTAAATTTAGAACCAGAAGTAAATGATTTGTTTCCTGTATTTGATGCAGAGAAAATCCCAATTGAATTGAAAAAGACAGTGAAAGAAGAAGTGTGGGACTTTACAGGAGAAGATGTAGGATTAATGAAAGAAGTAGATCCCGTTAAAATAACAGTAAAAGAGGGAATAAGTTACCCAAATACGCCCCAGTATAAATTGACACCAGAAATAATTGAAGGAATAACGCCAGTAATAAACAAAATGGTTGAACAAGGGATTCTAAAAGAAATCATGAGCAGTCCATGTAATTCGCCAATAATGGGACTGAAAAAGCCAAACGGAACATATAGAATTGTACAGGATTTGAGGAAGGTAAACAACATTGTAGTGCCTTGTTGCCCAATAGTACCGAACCCTGCTGTGATTCTATACCAGATTCCACGTGAAGCAGAATGGTACACAGTAATTGATTTATGTCATGCATTTTTCTCTATTCCATTGCATCCAGATAGCCAGCCATTATTTGCGTTTAGGTTTGGAGAGCGTATTTTGGCATGGTGCCGAATTCCTCAAGGGTACACAGAAAGCCCCTCAATCTTTAATCAGATTCTAAAGAAATCCTTGGAAGATTTAAAAATGCCAGAAAAATCAGTGATGGTTCAGTATATTGATGACCTACTGGTGGCATCAAAAACGAAGGAAGCATGTGTCAATGATACAATTGCTTTGCTGAATCATTTGGCAAAAAGAGGACATAAAGTGTCCCCATCAAAATTGCAGTTTTGTCAACAAGAAGTCCAGTATTTAGGGCATAAAATTGAGAAAGGAGTGCGAAAGGTAACGACTGAAAGAATAAAAATGATTCAAGGAATGAGAGCTCCAATGACGCAAAGAGAGGTAAGAATGTTTCTGGGAATGGTTGGATATTGTCGACAATGGATAAGCGGTTTTTCGCTGATTGCTAAACCGTTGCAAAAACTGACAAAGAAGGATGTTAAAGATCCTTTTGAAATGAATGATGAGGAAATGAAAGCATTCAGAGAGCTGAAAAAGAAATTGTGTGAAGCTCCAGCATTGGGAATGCCTGACTATGAGAAAGATTTTGAGTTGTATTGCAGTGAAAGAGATGGATGTGCATTTTCAGTCTTGGTACAGAGACATGGAACTATGAAAAGACCCATTGCATATTTTTCAGCTGTTTTAGACCCTGTAGCGAAAGCGTTGCCTGGATGTTTGAAAGCAGTTGCTGCTACTTGTGTGAGTTTGGAACAGAGTGAAGGCATAGTGATGGGATATCCACTGAGAGTATATGTTCCCCATTCTGTGGAAATTCTCTTGACAAGAACGAAAACCCAATACATGACACATAGTCGGCTGACTAGGTATGAAAAAGTAATTTTGAGTGCAGATAATGTGACCATTGACAGATGTATGAATGTGAATCCTTCGACATCATTGCCAGATGAAGAAAGTGTGATTGAAATGGATGAAGTAGATCACGATTGTCTGAATGTGCTTGAATATTGTACAAAACCGAGATCAGATATACGAGATGAGCCTTTAAAGGAATCAGATTATATTCTGTTTGTGGATGGCTCATGTTTGAGAACGAATGATGGAGTTCTAAGTGCAGCATATGCGGTTTGCACAGTAGCAACTGTAATGGAAGCATCTTGTCTGAAAGGAATACGGTCTGCCCAAGTCGCAGAACTAGTAGCTCTGATTCAAGCATGCAAGTTGGGAAGAAATGTACGGGTTACGATTGTGACAGATAGCCAGTACGGCTTTGGGGTGGTGCATGATTTCGGTCAGATTTGGTCACAAAGAGGTTTCTTGACGTCTGCAGGAACACCAATTAGAAATGGAGATTTTGTGAAAAAGTTGCTTGAGGCGATACAGCTGCCTAAACAGATTGCTGTTGTGAAGTGCAATGCACATAAAAATGGGGAAGACTACATAACTGTCGGTAATAAATATGCTGACGAGATTGCACAGTACTGTGCAAAGAATGTGGTTTCTTTGAACAAAAGTCGAGAAAGAGAGCATATTTCTTGTCCTTTGCTTTTTACTAACCCTGTTGAGACATGGGATGAGGTGAGACAGTTACAGGAAGCCGCAGATGATGAGGAAAAAGATACATGGATAAAAGCAGGATGTAGAAAACATGAAGAAAATGATGTTTGGGTTTACAGAGATGAAAGACCAGTTATGCCTGATAGCATGATTTCTGACATGGCACGGATGTACCATGGACAAGCCCATATTGGGAGAGATTCAATGATCAGACTTTTTAGACAAACATGGTATAATCCAAAATTCAGAGCCATAGCTGAGAGTCTTTGTCAGAGATGTCTTATTTGTCAACAGTTAAATCCAGGAAGGAAGACAGTAGTGAGTCTAGGAACAATAGGACGAGAAGGAGGTCCGTTCACTAGAATGCAAATGGATTTTATTGAAATGCCCCCTTGCAGCAGACTAAGGTATGTCCTAGTGGTCGTCTGTTTGTTTTCCCGTTGGGTGGAAGCATACCCAACCAGAAGGAATGATGGAATAACGGTAGCAAAACTTATGCTGCGAGAATTCATTCCGAGGTATGGTTTTCCAGTCACGATTGAAACAGATAGAGGATCACATTTCCAAAATGAATTAGTTAAACTGATTTGTGAAGCACTTAGTATAAAACAGAAACTGCATTGTGCATACAGACCAGAGGCTTCTGGAATAGTAGAGCAAGTGAATGGAACAATTAAAAACAGGTTAGGAAAAATGTGTCAAGCTACAGGACTCAAATGGCCAGATGCCTTGCCATTAGTTTTAATGACAATCAGAAGTATTCCGGAAAGGAAAACTGGACTCAGTCCCCATGAGATAATTATGGGACGAGCAATGAGACAAGCACAAGTACCTGTCAACAAACTACTGACTATAACTGATGATCTAGTGCTGGATTATTGCAAAGGATTGGCTGATGTGGTGCGTTCTGTGTTTCATCAGGTTGGACCGGATGCGACCACTCTTGAAAGAAAACCAGCTCACGACTTGAATCCAGGAGATTGGGTCCGCATAAAAGTCCACAGGAGAAGAAACTGTTTGGTTCCTCGCTGGGACGAACCACGACAAGTGATCCTGGTGACAACCACTGCAGTCAAATGTGCAGGAGTGAAACACTGGGTGCATGCCAGTCACACCATCAGAGTTCCAGAACCTGAAGATCGACATGTGAGTCGACATCTGGAAATATTGGATAACAGTTCAGCATCAGAAGCAGAGGAAGAAACAAACAGGGTGCCAGAATCTGAAGATCGACCTGTAAGTCGACATCTGGAAGACCCAACTACAAGTGCAACGACAGAAGAAGTAGAGGAAATAGCTGAAGTTCCAGAACTTGAAGATCGACCTGTAAGTCGACATCTGGAAATATCAGATACCAGTTCAGAATCTGATACAGATCATTCGGATTGTGAAGAAATTCTGAAAAGAAATTGGAAATTTGAAAGCATAAGAGAAGAAACTGAGTCAGAAGATAGTAACAGTGAGCAACCAAGTACAAGTTGTGGTAAAAATCCTTCGGAGATAATATTAATAGATGAAGAAGGGAGAGTATCAAACAGAAAGTTAGAAAAATCGGAAGATCCCCGAGGAGCAATAGGGACAGATAGTCAAACACAAGAACAGGGAAATTTAGAAGCAGATAGAGAGACTGACACAAATTCGGAAGAACCTCGAGGAGGGACAGAAATAGGTGAACGAAGGAAGATAAGAAAAGAACCACAAGTAGAGGAAGAAAATGAAATTATAAGTTTCAAAATAAGAGGCAATAACGAAAGAACTGAAACAGAGTCTGAAGAAAGTGGAGAAGAAAGAAACCAAAAACTAGAGTCAAGAAAAAGGAATTGGAAAACAGAAAGAGAGGAAAAAGGAAGTGAGGCAAAAAGGCCAAGAAAAGGAGACAATTGGCCCAACGAAGTAAGAAAATTAAGATACAGAATCATAAAGTTAGATGGAAAAAGTGCTGAACAAGTGAATGAAATAACAAGTCAGAAAGAGCAAGAAAAACAAGGTGGAAAACACTTGCAGAAAACGAAAAGAATAAAGAAGGTAAATGCGAAGTATAGATCACCTGAATGGTTGTATCTTGCTTTGACTGATACCAAAGAAGAAAAGAACACTCACGAGAACCCAGAACACAGAAACCTAATGGGTGAAGGTGAGGTGCAACAAACTTGAAGAAATTTAAACAATTTCTACCGGACTTGACAAAACACTGGATCTGACGAATTTCTACCGGATTTGACAAAGAAAGAATTCTGAAAAGAATTAAAAGAAAGTACCAAGCAAAGACAAAACATTGGAGTACAGAGTGGCTAATAAGTCATTTCTGAGGTGTAGTGACACAGTTTTCTGGAAAATAAATAAATAAGGTTATAAAACAAAATGGAGGATACTAGAGATAGAAAATGTAAATGTGAGTTTTTAAGTAGATGGTGTAAGATGTGCTGCTTTTGTACAGGATTATTAATGACAGTATGGGTGGTTTTAGCAATCACTATTCCAATTAGTTTAGCTGTAGTGGAAAATTCTAATAACACCGAGAAAGGAAAAGGAGCTAACACTCAAGAACCAGTTATATTAAAAAGTAGTGCAGAATTACACAAGGACAAATCAATAACAGATTTTTCTAAAAATGTTTTTACTAAATTATTATATGAGTATGTAGAAACAATGGATGTAAGAGATTGTTATGTTTGTATGCAATTGCCTGCGTCTGTAGCAGAGGGTGTGACTTATCATCACCTTCCTTTGACGTATGGAACAACATTGAGGGGTCGATTCCGATTCGGGCCGGAAAAAGCACCGACCGACTCGGAGCCGGAAAAATTACCGACCGACACGTACCAGTGGCGCCCTACACGCCAAGTACGATGCAAGCCGCGATAAATCCGACCGACACGTAAGGAAACCAAGCCGACCGACCGAGCCGCACGGAAAATAGCAATCCGGCCGGAAAAACACGCGAATCCAACCGACCGACACGCACCCGGAACAAATCCGACCGAATCGTACCCGCCAACTCCAAACCGCAAAGTACGATGCAAGGCGCGAAAACACGACCGAGTCGGACGGAGGACAAGCCGTACGACCGACACGCATACAAAACCGAGCCGAAGCAACACAATACACCGCGACCGACGCGTACGCAGCATAGAAAACTGCACAAACACAGCGTGAACGAAACGGAAAACACCGTACGAGACCAATGCAGGGTCCGACTCGGTCACAAGAACGTTTCCAACATACACAAACAACACAAAGGAAAAATCACCCAAAAAAAGGCCAAACAAGCAATTACCAAGCCAATAAATACTGGGGGGTGGGGACAGAGAACAAAGACACACCCACAACTCCACCTATATAAAGGACACAAATCACTACCATGAGCCTTTGCAAATGCCATTCCACTGCCAGCACCCAAGAGAAAGCAACCACACACCCACAGCTCATCCCTCACACAAGCCACACACCAGCAGCACACCAACAAATACCTACCTCACATACACCCAGCAAAACACACACTCACACACCCTCACCTGCACACCAACACACACATCACTCACCATCACCACCCATCACCATGCCCCCCAAGAAGAATCACAAGTTCCTAGATTGTGAATTGGAAGTCCTGGTAGACGAGATCCTCAGGGTAGAGCCACAGCTGTTTGGCACATTGGTCCAACAGACCCCCATGTCGCAGAAAACCAAGATGTGGGAGAGGATCATCAACAGGGTGAACGCCCAATCACCATGTCTGCGCACAAAGACCGACATCCAGAACAGGTGGTATGACGTGCGCAGGAGGGTCCGGGAGCTGCTCAAGAAAGACTACCTCATCAGCCAACTCACCGGCAGTGGCCCTCCTGCCAAGCCAGTATACCTCAGGCCCTGGGAGGAGAAGGTGCGGGCCATCCTTCCGCCAGTGAGCGTATATGGACTAGAGAACATCCCAGAGCCTGGTGAGTACACAACAAATGTACACAATATACTGCCACAAAACACACACACATCACTGTCAAGGGGAGAGTCAAACCATGCACTCATAGCAATCACACAGCAACCAGAACAGAATCATCCCAAAATGTGTATGTCAGTCAGAGAAACACAACACATGCCATCAAAAAAGTCACATCCAACTGTGCCAACACATGTACAAACACAACCACAACTACAGCTAGGCAGTGGCACAAATAGAACTAACAAACACATCCACACATGTAGCCACCACAACAACACCAACACACAGTGAAGACCACTCAAAGGAAGGAATTCTGTGTATGCTGGCCAAGTCAGTGTAGCCAATAGCATCATGGGAGTCGCAGTCACACATATTGCCCGCACCAAAACTGTCCCATCAACACCACCATGAACCATGCGCACATCACAGGGAGTGGAGAAGGACTCACAAGATGGCTGACACTGGCTACTGCTGTGGGGAGCACAAGGCCCTGCTGCCAACTGTGCACCAACAAACAGCAGGACACCACTGACTGACATCCTGAGAGACAACTCACACTCCCTGCAATGCAAGCACGTTCCATGGTGGGATATCTGGCTGGCTGGGTGGGAAGGGGGACTTGCAGCACTGACTATAGTCACCAGCACCTCCCCTCACACCCTCCCCAACACAAACTCCACAGTACCCACCTGGTAGAATGCAATGCCCTCCATCCTAACACAAGATCCCACAAAGCACCACCACCCTGGGTTATGTTGTGTGAAGCACAGGGACACTCTTGGGACTCTTAGCCAAACAACTGCCAGGACAACACTCCCAGCCATCCTGTCAGCACAGCCAGCCCACCCCACAGGGAAGCAGAGTCAAAAGGAAGGAAGCATGGGCATGCTGGGAAGGGGGTGGAGGCAATAGCATGATGGGAGTCGTAGTCACAGACATTGCTCAGCCTCACAACTGGCCCATCAACACCACCCTGAACCGTGCTCACATCACAGGGAGTGGAGAAGGACTCACAAGATGGCTGACACTGGCTACTGCTGTGGGGAGCACAAGGCCCTGCTGCCAACTGTGCACCAACAAACAGCAGGACACCACTGACTGACATCCTGAGAGACAACTCACACTCCCTGCAATGCAAGCACGTTCCATGGTGGGATATCTGGCTGGCTGGGTGGGAAGGGGGACTTGCAGCACTGACTATAGTCACCAGCACCTCCCCTCACACCCTCCCCAACACAAACTCCACAGTACCCACCTGGTAGAATGCAATGCCCTCCATCCTAACACAAGATCCCACAAAGCACCACCACCCTGGGTTATGTTGTGTGAAGCACAGGGACACTCTTGGGACTCTTAGCCAAACAACTGCCAGGACAACACTCCCAGCCATCCTGTCAGCACAGCCAGCCCACCCCACAGGGAAGCAGAGTCAAAAGGAAGGAAGCATGGGCATGCTGGGAAGGGGGTGGAGGCAATAGCATGATGGGAGTCGTAGTCACAGACATTGCTCAGCCTCACAACTGGCCCATCAACACCACCCTGAACCGTGCTCACATCACAGGGAGTGGAGAAGGACTCACAAGATGGCTGACACTGGCTACTGCTGTGGGGAGCACAAGGCCCTGCTGCCAACTGTGCACCAACAAACAGCAGGACACCACTGACTGACATCCTGAGAGACAACTCACACTCCCTGCAATGCAAGCACGTTCCATGGTGGGATATCTGGCTGGCTGGGTGGGAAGGGGGACTTGCAGCACTGACTATAGTCACCAGCACCTCCCCTCACACCCCCCCAACACAAACTCCACAGTACCCACCTGGTAGAATGCAATGCCCTCCATCCTAACACAAGATCCCACAAAGCACCACCACCCTGGGTTATGTTGTGTGAAGCACAGGGACACTCTTGGGACTCTTAGCCAAACAACTGCCAGGACAACACTCCCAGCCATCCTGTCAGCACAGCCAGCCCACCCCACAGGGAAGCAGAGTCAAAAGGAAGGAAGCATGGGCATGCTGGGAAGGGGGTGGAGGCAATAGCATGATGGGAGTCGTAGTCACAGACATTGCTCAGCCTCACAACTGGCCCATCAACACCACCCTGAACCGTGCTCACATCACAGGGAGTGGAGAAGGACTCACAAGATGGCTGACACTGGCTACTGCTGTGGGGAGCACAAGGCCCTGCTGCCAACTGTGCACCAACAAACAGCAGGACACCACTGACTGACATCCTGAGAGACAACTCACACTCCCTGCAATGCAAGCACGTTCCATGGTGGGATATCTGGCTGGCTGGTGGGAAGGGGGACTTGCAGCACTGACTATAGTCACCAGCACCTCCCCTCACACCCTCCCCAACACAAACTCCACAGTACCCACCTGGTAGAATGCAATGCCCTCCATCCTAACACAAGATCCCACAAAGCACCACCACCCTGGGTTATGTTGTGTGAAGCACAGGGACACTCTTGGGACTCTTAGCCAAACAACTGCCAGGACAACACTCCCAGCCATCCTGTCAGCACAGCCAGCCCAACCCACAGGGAAGCAGAGTCAAAAGGAAGGAAGCATGGGCATGTTGGGAAGGGGGAGGAGGCAATAGCATGATGGGAGTCGTACTCACAGCCCTACATCCCCCACCACATGGCCCAGCAAGCTCACACTCCCGCATGCACATCCCACAGAGAGTGGAAAGGCCCATCAAAGATGTCTGACACTGTTGCTGTGTCGTGGGGAGCACAAGGGCATGCTGGGTACTGCACAGCAACCAACAGCAGGACACCACTGTCAGCCATCTTGCCATTGCCCTCACACCCACACCCACTGAACTCCACACAAAAGCAAGTAAGTATGGGAATGCTGGCAAGTGGGGTGGAGGCAATGGCATGATGGGAGTCGTAGTCACAGACATAGCTCACCCCCACAACTGTCCCATCAACACCACCCTGAACCATGCTCACATCACAGGGAGTGGAGAAGGACTCACAAGATGGCTGACACTGGCTACTGCTGTGGGGAGCACAAGGCCCTGCTGGCAACTGTGCACCAACAAACAGCAGGACACCACTGACTGACATCCTGAGAGACAACTTACACTCCCTGCAATGCAAGCACGTTCCATGGTGGGATAACTGACTGGCTGGGTGGGTGGGTGGGAAGGAGGTCTGG
The DNA here is from genome assembly GCA_963921515.1 of Calotriton arnoldi. Lineage (NCBI taxonomy): Eukaryota > Metazoa > Chordata > Amphibia > Caudata > Salamandridae > Calotriton > Calotriton arnoldi. The sequence continues at coordinate 374,606 of CAWUFW010013669.1, read as the reverse complement.
CTGTCAACCAAACACAAGCAATGCAGACCATGTTCACACCCCAGAGAATACATAGAAATGCCCAAATAATGCAGGACAATGTGCCACACCAATATCAACCCCTGACTGTGACGACTTAGGACAATACAATGTACAGGCCCGCACCCCGAGGCACAGTCACAACTGTCAGGTGTGTCAACCACTGATGCCTGCAGAAACATGACATACATTGTTTGTGTCTCCCAAAAACAGGTGATGATAGGGACACAGCAGCAGACGCTGAGGAGTCCCAGTCCCAGGCTCAAGAGGATGCCGAGCTCACTGGCGTCGTACAGCCTCTGTCCTCCTCGGACGATGAACAACCTGGCACATCCGGTGCAAGTCAACATGCTGCACCAGCAGGACCACCAGCTGCAGCACCAGCAGGTCCACCAGCTGCACCCCCTGCACCCACCCCTCCAACGACTGTCACCACGAATACCATCCCTGCCGACATGGACAGAATAAGGAGCAACACCAGCGCAGTGACCCTGGACCAACCTGGGGCCATGGACACCACCACCACCACCAACCCCCAAGGTGGACCAGGGTTATCTGTGCGTGCAACTGCACACACTGCACATGTCAGCAGGGGTGGTGGGAGGGGTGGGAGACAGAGGTCGCTGCTTGCAGACGTTGCTGGTGTGCATGAAGACCCACAACTGGTACGCATAGCTGATGCGTACCAGTCCAGCACCGGAGAGCTCAGCCAGGTAGTGGGGCTCCTCAGAGACATCAAACAGCAGCAGGCTGCCCATCATGCCCGCTTGGACTCCCACATGTCCCACGTGGAGTCACACATGTCACGTGTGGACTCCCACATGTCCCGCGTGGAGTCCAAGTGGGATGTACTACATGAGATGACGGCGGTGCACAGGGACATTTTACAATGCCTCCGCCAGATGAACAGCAACCAGTCCACACCTCCCTGTGTGCCAACAACATCTGGTACCGAACAAACTGCAACTGCCACAGGGAGGGAGGAGGACTCTGGCGGAGAGTCCCCTGCACCGCAGCAGCCTGCACTTGAGGGCCCCCCCCAAGAAGAGGGGTCGTCCGAGGAGGGGAAAGTGAGAGGCTGATGGCCAAGCGCAACTCCCAGGAAGCCTGAACCTGTTCTGGATTTTCGCCTTTGTGCACAGACTGTTCACCCTGTTGACGGCAACACTACTCCCACACATTGCATGGGGAGTACAAGTTGGAACAATGTGTCAGACAACTGTGGCCCCGATACTGGGGATCCTGTCTACCTGGACTTTCAATTCACCTAGGAACTTGGGATTGCAAGATTCATGTACAGCACAACCCATCCTATGCACTATTAACACAGATGTATCACAATAAACACACTAATACACCATACTTGCCTCTGTCGTGATTCCAACGTGGGTGCTGTTATGGGGATGATGAACTGCAAAATTACACTGTGTATGCGAACTGCAACAGCAAGGACAACACAGGCATGTGAGTACAGGCAACGTGACACATATGAGGGAGACACACCACCAGGGGTACACAACACATACACACCTAGGCCATCTGACTCATTGCCTACACTGATGTTGCCAGGGAAGACGGTGCAATGCACAGACACCACACCCATTCCCAGTTGTAGTCAAGTAGCCCACAGGTGCAGTAAGCAAATGGCAGTCAAATGTGTGACCACAGACAACGCACATCACTAAGTGAAGCACAGGTTTATTACACAGTAGCAACATGCCGTAACCACTACAGATGCAAGGTAACCCCACCTGGTAGCGGGCACACAGTCAACAACTGTAGACGGAAGGAAGTCCATGGGTGTGGCGCACATCACCTGTAGGGACACAACAGCTACCAGCCTGGATGTGCAATCACGTCGTCGGTGGACACAGTTGACCAAACGAATCTGAAAGTACCCTGTGAAGGACAGAAATGACACACAGTCAAAAGCAATGCAGTACAGGACAGAACAGCAAAACTCATGCACAATACATGTTACAAGATACCCACCCAGAACCAAGTTAGCATGTCAACACTGTTGGGGAGTACAGCCCACCTGTCACCACACATCGCAACACACATCCTGTCAAGTAGCCCATGGACACACTCCAACAGCACCAGAGCACCACCCACACATCATGCCAACTCACATCATTCACATGACACCTCAGGATACTCACATTCAGCTAAAGAAGTTGGTGATGAGCTGTGTGCGGACATCACCATCACCATCATCATCATCATCATCGTCACTGGCATCGTGGTCCAGGCCAGGATCCTCCACAGGTGGCGGATGTTGGTCATCGTCATCCTGGATGAGAGGCAACTCCTTCCGCACTGCCAGGTTGTGTAGCATGCAGCAGACGATGATAATCTTGCACACTTTCGCAGGGGCATATGGGAGGGACCCTCCGGTCTTGTCCAGGCAGCGGAAGCGGCTCTTCAGGAGACCAAAGGTCCGCTCAATCACTCTCCTGGTCCGACCATGTGCCTCATTGTAGCGCATCTGGGCAGGTGTCACAGGGTTCCTGAGGGGTGTCAGCAACCACGGCATGTTGGGGTATCCCGAGTCACCTACGGACAGACAAGTGCACATCAGCTGACTTGGAAAAGTGGGCGGAATACTACAGATCAGATCACACACAATGGCACAAAGTCAGTACACACCGACAAGCCAGGCACGCTGGTTCTGCATCTGTGCCATCATCCTGGGGATGCGACTACTCCTCATCACAAAGGCATCGTGTGCTGAACCAGGGAAACGGGCACACACGTGTGTGATGGTCATGTCTGCAAGACACACCACCAGTGCATTGACCGAGTGGTAGTGCTTGCGGTTACGGTAGGCCTGCTCCTGGGCCTGTGGTGGTACCAAAGCCACATGTGTCCCATCAATGGAGCCAATGACATGCGGCATCCTCCCCAGGGCATAAAAGTCACTCTTCACGTCAGTGAGTCGTCGCAGTCTAGGGAAATAGATGTACCGGTTCAGGAAGAGCAACATTGCCGCCAAAACATCGCGGAGCACACGGCTGAACATGGTCTGTGACATCCCACCAGCAGACGCCACAGTATGTTGGAAGGTACCGGTGGCAAAGAAGTGTAGGGCTGCCATCACCTTCACCTTGGGGGTCAGCGCTGTAGGATACGGCCGGCCAGGCTGCAAATGTGGGGACAACTGCACTGCCAAATCCTCAATCAGCTGCCTGGTGAAGCGGTACCGTCGGATGCTGTCCCGTTCCACCATCGTTGCCAGGTCTGGGAATGGCCGATGGACAGCAGGAGCCCTGCAGTGCAGAGGAGAAGTAAGCAAGATCGTCAGTCACCCCACATATGCGGCATTGAACACACTCAAGATCCCAACATACATCATCATGAGGCACAACTACATGAAGTGTGCAGTACCGGAACGACATGTATGGTACATACATGGCCAACATCTGTCAACACGGTCCTACAGGTGGCATCAATTTGTCCCAGGTTGGCCCATTGGATATCATGATGCTGTGTCACAGTCACCCCCCACAGTGACATGTGAGGACAGATGTGCCCCAGGCACCACAGCTCAACGACAGGCACATTCCCAGGGACCCTGTAATGCCACATGGACACTGGCATCACCTGGAGTATCATGTGTACACCACAGCAAAACAAACATGACCCCCACAGGTAGTGGCCACACTTGCCATGGCAGGACAGACATGGACGTCTGTGACACACACGCACAACATCAGAGTCCATGCACACACAACGTGGATGTGGAGACTGCCTCCCATTGTGCACATGAAATCAGAGACATTGTAAACACTACATGCACAAAGACTGTGGAGGGCCATCACTATTGTGCCACTGGGACACCCTGGCTCAAACATACCGTCCCACATGGGACTCACGGGGTATGTGACATGACATACACAAACACCACTGTGAAATGTGACCATGACACATGCACAGATATGAACAGTTGCACATCACAGTGGTCACGTACACGTAACACCCAGGATCCTGTCCCCATGAACACGTGCACAGCCTGGGGGTGGCTGCCCACAGGTGACACCCACAGGACAACATGTACACCAACATACACACAATAGGAAATGCAGCCTTACATGCCTTATGATAAGGTTTGGACAGGCTGTCGTGATGTAGGTGTGCCCCTCACTCCCTGGGAGCTATCTGTGGCTGGCATATGTCCATCTGAGACAGGCATGCTGACCTATGCCAGTCACATGTACAGTGATGCGTTGAACCGCAATGGACCGATCGGTGCCTCCGGCCGGCCCATTGCTTTCAATGTGTGCGGGTACGCGTTGTACCCCTGTGCGCGTTGAACTGCAATGGACCGATCGGTGCCTCCGGCCGGCCCATTGCTTTCAATGTGTGCGGGTACGCGTTGTACCCCTGTGCGCGTTGAACTGCAATGGACCGATCGGTGCCTCCGGCCGGCCCATTGCTTTCAATGTGTGCGGGTACGCGTTGTACCCCTGTGCGCGTTGAACTGCAATGGACCGATCGGTGCCTCCGGCCGGCCCATTGCTTTCAATGTGTGCGGGTACGCGTTGTACCCCTGTGCGCGTTGAACTGCAATGGACCGATCGGTGCCTCCGGCCGGCCCATTGCTTTCAATGTGTGCGGGTACGCGTTGTACCCCTGTGCGCGTTGAACTGCAATGGACCGATCGGTGCCTCCGGCCGGCCCATTGCTTTCAATGTGTGCGGGTACGCGTTGTACCCCTGTGCGCGTTGAACTGCAATGGACCGATCGGTGCCTCCGGCCGGCCCATTGCTTTCAATGTGTGCGGGTACGCGTTGTACCCCTGTGCGCGTTGAACTGCAATGGACCGATCGGTGCCTCCGGCCGGCCCATTGCTTTCAATGTGTGCGGGTACGCGTTGTACCCCTGTGCGCGTTGAACTGCAATGGACCGATCGGTGCCTCCGGCCGGCCCATTGCTTTCAATGTGTGCGGGTACGCGTTGTACCCCTGTGCGCGTTGTACCGCAATGGACCGATCGGTGCGCACCCATTGACAATGGGCTTGCCTGGCAACGGACGCGTTTTCGAATTTCGAACGAGTCGGTTGCTGGAAAATCAGTTGGTCACCCACAACAATGTTGCAAAATCATGTATGTCATGAAGTTGAAGTTTTGAAGGATGCTGTGGGCGTGTTTTGGTGCTGCTATTCCATGGATTGGCCAGATTCAGAAGATGCAAACGACTTGGACCTATCACTTTGGACACAAGGGACAGTATCTGCCTCTCCAGCACATATATATTGCTGCCTGTTCCCCTGAGAGCCCACTTGCCTGCACTACATGCTCCAGGACGACATCTGCCACTGCACTGCTGCTGTCTCTGCCCCTCTGGACCCTGCAATGGCACGTACTGTGGAGAGAGCCCCAGCCTTCAGCCTTGAGGAGAACCAGGCCCTGCTGGACAGCCTACTTCCACAGTACAGCAAGCTGTATGGGACACCAGGGGAGCAGGTGAGTGTTCTGTGCACTGCCTTTCTGAATGTGCATTTTGTCTGACTAGCAAGGCTGAGAGTCAGCACGCCACTGGCTAGCAGGCTCACTGAGTAGTTGTCACCCCCATAGTGTGTAGTGACTTGCACTGGACAGGTATGGTGCAGTGACAGTGCTTCTGAACAGGGTTTTACTCCCCATGCAATGATACCATGTAGTGACTTCTGGAAAACTGTCCATGGGCAGCCGTGCACTGCCTGTGTACACCATGTGCCCCTGTGATTGCGACATGTATATGCAACTGTGTCATGCACGGATATGTTGCATGTGTAGTAATGGCCTTATCACTTTGTCATCCTGACAGGCTTCTGCCCATCGGAAGCATGAGATATGGAAGGACATCGTCCGGGCTGTCCGGTCCGTGGGGGTCTACAAGCGCCGGATCCGCAACTGCCAAAAGAGGTGGCAGGACCTTCGGGGCTGGACCCGGAGGATTGCACGGGTCCAGCTGAAGCTGTCGCCTCCTCGCAGGAGGGGCGGAACACGGACCCTGACCCCCACATGCTCAGGATCCTGGCGGTGGTCTTTCCAGACCTGGATGGGCAGCTGAAGGCCAGAGAGCAGCAAGGAGGGGGTGAGTCAAAGACTGCACTGTGTACTCTGTCTAACATGCTATGTGCCCTCCTCGGGCCTGGTTAAACTGCCACAGTACAGCAGTCATGTTGTCCAGGAGCCATGTCCCTCTATTGTGCACTGCCCACTCCTCATCTGATACCCAGGTGTGGCCCTTACATGCAGGGAATTCTGTCACTTAGGACTGTGTCCTTGCAGTTTGCTTGACTCAAGGTGGGAGACAGCATCTGTTTCCCTGACTCTGTGGTGGGCATCATGGGTGGGTCCATTGCTTACACAATGCCTGTATTCTGACATGTATTCAGCGTGTTACTTTGATCTGTGGTCCAATTGCTGAGCTGATCCACCACATGTGGCTGGGGTATCTGGCACACACCCATGCTGCGGGTGGGAACAATGTTTGGGCCCCAGGAGTATGTATATGACGTGTGTCACACATACTTAGCCAGCTGCCTACAGTCCAGGGCTCATCCCTCATTCATGTGGGGCTGGACAGTCATGCCTACTCCAGGCCATACAATACACTCTGTACTCCCACTCCCGTGTATCAGCGGACACATTGTGCACAGTGATTTGACCCCTCAGGTGTCTGCCTCTGTGTCAGTGTGCTGTAGATTAGTCGCCAGGACTGCTGTGGAGTTTCTTGGTAGGGGCTCAGCATGCCACTGGAGATGTGACCATAGGAGACGATACTTGTGTGACACATAGGTGTCTGATCAGCTGCCCATGCAGACTGGGGCATGTAAATGTGAAGTTCAGGCAGCTGTTCCCCATGCACAGCAGAGTGTGAGGGGCTCAGGTTCAGAGGGTAGTGTCACAGGTCTACCATATGTCCAATAGGTATGACCTGGACAGATGAGGGTTAAGAGGATGTGTTGTGGGGGGATGTACATGTGCACTTGTGCAGCTCCAGGACTTGCATTCCCCATGACCTACTATTGTGACACAGTGCAGAGTGTTGTTGTCTGGCTGCAAAGTCATACATCACTGAGACAGTGATGTATGACTTTGCAGTCATGCCTCCGCCATGGCATGTGTCTACTGATTGGTGAGCCTGCAGGGGAGTGACATGTGCTACATGCACACCATAGTGGCGCTGGCTATCAGGACATGGGTGCATCATGGTGTCTGTCGCTGGTATGCATCACATGCATTTCCTATTTGACTCTGGGCATCCCTTTCATCCGGAAACCTGTACTGACTCAGTGGCAAGAGCTGTGATGTGTCCACACCGTGTCCTCTGCACTGTCCAACTACTGTGTACTTGGTGCATGTGTCAACACTGGGGTGTTGCAATCCAACAGACACCAGACAGATGGGTGCAAGGCCATGTGGGATGTGAGTGCCATGCTTGGCATCAGACTGACAATTGACTTCTCCTGTTCAGTTAGGGCACTTTTAGCAATGTACAACTGATGATGCCAGGGCTTGCTCTGTGATGTGCTGTGCTCACAGTGGTGTGTGCGTTATGTGCAGGTGACTGATGTCTGTCTGTATCCCCATTGTTTGCAGATACATCCACGGCCACGGAAGGGGACAGCTCCACGGACCAGGAGGAGCCAGAGAGCCAGACTGGGTCAGCAGCCGAGGAGTGGTCGGAGGGACCCAGTGGCACGGAGGGCGAGGGGAGCCACACCGAGGAGTCCTCAGCAGCATCCACCTCAGCTGAGGACCAGAGCAACTCGGAGGATGACTCCCTTGTGGAGGCGGGTGTCAGCAGCCACCACACCCCAGCTAGTGTTGCTGTCCCCGCCACCACCAGCACCACCACCGCCCTCCCATCGGCTCCCATTCCCCAGGTCCGTGGAGGCTCCCATGTCCGGGAGCGTGTTTCCTTTGGGCCAGGCACCGCACCCCCTGCCCCTGTGTCCCCTGCTGCCCTGAGTGAGGAGTCTGTGTACCTCCTTCGCCAGCTCCATGTAGGGCAGACAGCCATGCTGAGTGTCCTCCATGCGCACACCGCGCTGTTGACTCAGCTGGTGTCGTTCATGGAGGGCATCTCATCGGGCATGTCTGACCTACAGAGGGGCAATAGGTCCATGGACTCCTCCCTGACGGCAGCAGTGTCCCTCCTCAAACGGTCCCTCACCCCTCCTGCCTCTGCTCCATCCACACTCCCCAGCACCTTACCCGTCCCAAGCACACACACACCGGCACAGGCACACACCAGCACACACACATCCAGCACACTGACACACACGCCAATGACAAAACGCACACGCACGCACATTCAGGGGACTGAAGCCAGACTCACAGGGGATGGGGCCCTGGAACACACACACGCATCCACATGCACTGCGCAGTCCTCAGTTCCCTCTCCCTCCAAAGCACCCTCCCTTGCCTCACATGCAACCCCAAAGTCACAGCAGCTCTTCCTCTGTGACCTCGGCCTCTTCCCCACCGATGAAGCTGCTCCAGCATCCCGGGGGAAGAGGAAGCCCACCCACACGGAGCAGAGTGCCCCTCGCCCCCGGACACCCTCCCCCAGGCGCAGACGGACTGAGGCCCCCACCCGCAAGTCCCCCCGGAGTGGTAAGAGCAAGACCCCGCCACCGCCCTGCAGCTCAGGCACAAGGTCTCCGTCCTCCATCCCTCAGGCCCCCACTGCACAGGTGCCCCCACCACACCCTGCCCCAGGTTCCCCCACCCACAGATATACCATCCCCAAGAGGATCCGGCCTTCTCCCCCTGCCACTTGCTCTCCCAGCACCACACCCCCGCTGCGCTTGTCTGTGCCACTGATGTGGTGAGGGTGTCCTCCCCCTCTGTCCAACCCACCTTGCCTGTTCCCCATTCTCCTCCCCTGGAGGTAGGCACTGCAGTGGAGTCCACTACCGCCCTGTCTGACTTGGGCACTGCAGTGGCGGACCTGTCCACCCCATCTGCAGGGTCCACTGCAGTTGTGCCGGCACCCACGACATCTGAGTCATGCCCCCCAGTTGTGCCGGCACACACCATGTCAGACACCTCCACTGCAGTTGTCAGTGGCTCTCCAGCACCCACCACCCCTTCCCTGACTCCCCCTGGTGAGCCCTGATCCTGTCCCTGCGGTGCCTGGCCTGCCCCCCGGTTGCCCCTCCTAGTGGATTGTCCCTGGTTTTGTGCAGGCATGCGTAGGGTGACATCTGCCAGTGTCACCCTGTTTGAACTTTGACAATGGACTGGCCATTGGCCTTTGCTCTAATTTCTTCTGGACGTCGTTATCAAACGACACATATGCTGAATAAAGCAACTTTCTTTTCTCTAGTGCTCATGCTTCAGATGTACATGTTGTTGGTGCTGCTAACCATGCCCTTGCTGCAGTGATGGTGATATCTGGTCTCATGATTATGAAGTGTTACTGTGCAGGAACCCATGTGGTCCAGGGGGAATGTGTCCTATCATGTGGTGTATCCATGTCATCAATAGCAGCATCTGAGGGTGTCATGTGTTCAGTATTTGGCAATGGGTTTCCTACTTACATTGGCAATTTCATATCTGTGGCTTCCACCCCTGCACATCTGTTGTGCCTGCCATCGTTGCATTTGTCTGCTTCCCTGACCGTGTTGCCATCTCCAGTGGACATGCAGGTTTGGGCATCAATGGGGAGGGACTCATCCGTGTAGTCAGTGCAACATTGCTATACAAGTGTGTTGGATCTGTGCTGATGATTCCGTTGGCACATCCATGACCAGGCTGATGTGATGGGAGCCCTCATTTTGTGCTAATTGTTGATTGTGTGACCAAGTGCTCAGCTGACATGATGGGGCCCTACTGAGGCAACATATGGCACAGCTTTCCTCACACAGGAGTGGAGTCCCCTCATGGCAGTGTGTACACGTGTGACATTGCCTGCGCCCAAGGTGTGTGTTGTATGTGCATGTCTGTGTGTTCACTTCCATTCATCTGCGCATGCTGTGATCCCTAGTGTTGTACCTGTTTGTGATGCTTGCTGACTTGAGCTATGTTCCCCCAAAGTCTTCTCCCTGTGTTCTCTGTGATGTGGGTGCATGGCACATTACTGGTCATCAGGGTGTCACCCATAGGTGTGTTTGCTGTCAGGGCTGAGTTTGTGTGCAGACGCAGATGGGTCACAGTCAGGTTTCCCCTTGGCACTTGTTGTTTGCCCCTGTCATGTGATTTCCAGTTTGTGTTATCTTTCAGTGATTGTGACACGTTGTGTGTGTGACTGCTGGCACTCCTCAGGGTCCGGGCTGCAATGTTGGTTGTTGTCTATGTGTGTTCTTTGTGGGTGACCTTGGCTTCTTCATTGGTGTGTGACTGTGGCTGGGATCCCATTGGTCGGTGTGGTATTGCCGTCATGTCCATGTACAGCGTAGTGTGCAGTGTGTCAGACATTCAGGAGTCTTGTTGAGTGTCCATGTGTGATGTGTTTCTACACCTTGGTTCCCACCCACCACCCTGGAATAGTCATGGGTGCATGTGCAATGTCACCAGTGCATGTGTACTTCACTGCTGCACATTGTCAGAGGTCGAGGGGTGTGGTGTTGAGTGTGTGCAGATGAGAGTTGTTGCCCGGCTAGGCCCCTGCCTCCATGTTGGCCTTGGCTTACTGGCCATGCTGATTGATTTGTGCTTGTGTAGGTGTGATGGTAGTTTGTTGCTCAGGACACCTGACTGTGGTTCACAGTGTGAACGACATTTAGCTTTGTCATCACAGTGGTATTTTTATTCAGCCCAGGGTCACCACATTGTGGGGGCCCTGGGGGTGGTGCTGTGGTGTGTCTGTGACTTGCTGTGTCAGTTGTTGTTCCTACGTGCCTGTGTGACATGTGTGTTTTGTGCTCCCTCTCACCTGACAATGCCTGCTTGCCCACATAGGGGATTTGGATCCATGAGTTACCTTAGTGTGGCAGTGTATGCACATCTGTATGATTGGTATTCAGCTCTCCTCATGTGTTGTGTGGTTGCCTGGGGACACTGGCACCCCCACCCCTCACCTGCTGTGTATGATGACAGTGTTGGTCTGCCTGTTTGTGTTTGTGCATCTGCACCACTGCATTGGCATATCTTGGGTGTGCCATTGGCTGTATGTTGTTTGGTGTGTTTCCCCTGCTGTCCCTGGGACTCCTAGGTCATCGGTCAGCACAGTGATCATGGTTTGTGTGTCCCATTGCTGCCATGGTATGGTATCTGTTCACCTCACATCTGCTGTCTCCACAGGGTATCTGCATTTGTGTGCCCATTGGTGCAAATATGTGGTTCTGCATTCTGATGGTCACTTCTGTCATTGTGTCATTGATGACTGTTGACGGTCTCAGCCCCCATGGGTGTTGTTTGTCTGCACATGGCCAAAGGAATGTTTCATTTGCACTGCAGTATTTGGCTCCCCCAATGTATGTTGCAATGGGACACATACACTACTTTGCCACAGATGAGTTTTTGGTTCTGTGACCAGGAATGATCCATGCAGTTTGGCAGTTGCAGCTCTTTCTTTGTCAACAATTACCTTTTGGTCACTGTGATGATGAGGGTGTAGACCCCATTGCCACAATGGTCAAAATGTGCTTCAGCTATGGACCCCACACTTGCCTTTTGGTCACTGTGATGATGGGGGTTTAGACCCCATTGCCACAATGGTCAAAATGTGCTTCAGCTATGGACCCCACACTTGCCTTTTGGTCACTGTGATGATGGGGTTTAGACCCCATTGCCACAATGGTCAAAATGTGCTTCGGCTATGGACCCCACACTTGCCTTTTGGTCACTGTGATGATGGGGGTTTAGACCCCATTGCCACAATGGTCAAAATGTGCTTCGGCTATGGACCCCACACTTGCCTTTTGGTCACTGTGATGATGGGGGTTTAGACCCCATTGCCACAATGGTCAAAATGTGCTTCGGCTATGGACCCCACACTTACCTTTTGGTCACTGTGATGATGGGGGTTTAGACCCCATTGCCACAATGGTCAAAATGTGCTTCGGCTATGGACCCCACACTTACCTTTTGGTCACTGTGATGATGGGGGTTTAGGCCCCATTGCCACAATGGTCATGGGCTGCTTGCATTGTGGGTGCCACACACATATATGTGTGGCACATGTGCTAGGGGGTCACATTGTATGTTGAAAGTCATGTTCGGTGTTGTAGGCATTTGACACAGCCTACACACGCTTGTCATGGTGGTGGGGGGATGTCTTAATCTTGCATTCCCTAGGTTGTGGTGTGCTTGTTGTGTCATGCATTGTCCATCCTATGAGTGGGGGTGGTAGTAGTGGTAGGCATCCAGCCCCCTGGCTAAGGGTGGTAGTAGTGGTAGGCATCCTGCCCCCCTGGGTGAGGGTGGTAGTAGTGGTGGGCATCCTGCCCCCTGGCTAAGGGTGGTAGTAGTGGTAGGCATCCTGCCCCCGTGGGTGAGGGTGGTAGTAGTGGTGGGCATCCTGCCCCCTGGCTAAGGGTGGTAGTAGTGGTAGGCATCCAGCCCCCCTGGGTTGGGGTGGTAGTAGTGGTAGGCATCCAGCCCCCTGGCTAAGGGTGGTAGTAGTGGTAGGCATCCTGCCCCCTGGGTGAGGGTGGTAGTAGTGGTGGGCATCCTGCCCCCCTGGGTGAGGGTGGTAGTAGTGGTAGGCATCCTGCCCCCCGTGGGTGAGGGTGGTAGTAGTGGTAGGCATCCTGCCCCCGTGGGTGAGGGTGGTAGTAGTGGTGGGCATCCTGCCCCCTGGCTAAGGGTGGTAGTAGTGGTAGGCATCCAGCCCCCCTGGGTTGGGGTGGTAGTAGTGGTAGGCATCCAGCCCCCCTGGCTAAGGGTGGTAGTAGTGGTAGGCATCCTGCCCCCTGGGTGAGGGTGGTAGTAGTGGTAGGCATCCAGCCCCCTGGGTGAGGGTGGTAGTAGTGGTGGGCATCCTGCCCCCTGGGTGAGGGTGGTAGTAGTGGTAGGCATCCTGCCCCCCTGGGTGAGGGTGGTAGTAGTGGTGGGCATCCTGCCCCCCGTGGGTGAGGGTGGTAGTAGTGGTGGGCATCCTGCCCCCTGGCTAAGGGTGGTAGTAGTGGTAGGCATCCTGCCCCCCGTGGGTGAGGGTGGTAGTGGTGGTAGGCATCCAGCCCCCTGGGTGAGGGTGGTAGTAGTGGTGGGCATCCTGCCCCCGTGGGTGAGGGTGGTAGTAGTGGTAGGCATCCTGCCCCCGTGGGTGAGGGTGGTAGTAGTGGTGGGCATCCTGCCCCCCTGGCTAAGGGTGGTAGTAGTGGTAGGCATCCAGCCCCCCTGGGTTGGGGTGGTAGTAGTGGTAGGCATCCAGCCCCCCTGGCTAAGGGTGGTAGTAGTGGTAGGCATCCTGCCCCCTGGGTGAGGGTGGTAGTAGTGGTAGGCATCCAGCCCCCTGGGTGAGGGTGGTAGTAGTGGTGGGCATCCTGCCCTCCCTGGGTGAGGGTGGTAGTAGTGGTAGGCATCCTGCCCCCCTGGGTGAGGGTGGTAGTAGTGGTGGGCATCCTGCCCCCCGTGGGTGAGGGTGGTAGTAGTGGTAGGCATCCTGCCCCCGTGGGTGAGGGTGGTAGTAGTGGTGGGCATCCTGCCCCCCTGGGTGAGGGTGGTAGTAGTGGTAGGCATCCTGCCCCCCTGGGTGAGGGTGGTAGTAGTGGTGGGCATCCTGCCCCCCGTGGGTGAGGGTGGTAGTAGTGGTAGGCATCCTGCCCCCGTGGGTGAGGGTGGTAGTAGTGGTGGGCATCCTGCCCCCTGGCTAAGGGTGGTAGTAGTGGTAGGCATCCTGCCCCCCGTGGGTGAGGGTGGTAGTGGTGGTAGGCATCCAGCCCCCTGGCTAAGGGTGGTAGTAGTGATAGGCATCCTGCCCCCCTGGGTGAGGGTGGTAGTAGTGGTGGGCATCCTGCCCCCCGTGGGTGAGGGTGGTAGTAGTGGTAGGCATCCTGCCCCCGTGGGTGAGGGTGGTAGTAGTGGTGGGCATCCTGCCCCCTGGCTAAGGGTGGTAGTAGTGGTAGGCATCCAGCCCCCCTGGGTTGGGGTGGTAGTAGTGGTAGGCATCCAGCCCCCTGGCTAAGGGTGGTAGTAGTGGTAGGCATCCTGCCCCCCTGGGTGAGGGTGGTAGTAGTGGTGGGCATCCTGCCCCCCTGGGTGAGGGTGGTAGTAGTGGTGGGCATCCAGCCCCCTGGGTGAGGGTGGTAGTAGTGGTGGGCATCCTGCCCCCTGGCTAAGGGTGGTAGTAGTGGTAGGCATCCAGCCCCCCTGGGTTGGGGTGGTAGTAGTGGTAGGCATCCAGCCCCCTGGCTAAGGGTGGTAGTAGTGGTAGGCATCCTGCCCCCCTGGGTGAGGGTGGTAGTAGTGGTGGGCATCCTGCCCCCCTGGGTGAGGGTGGTAGTAGTGGTAGGCATCCTGCCCCCTGGGTGAGGGTGGTAGTAGTGGTGGGCATCCAGCCCCCTGGCTAAGGGTGGTAGTAGTGGTAGGCATCCTGCCCCCTGGCTAAGGGTGGTAGTAGTGGTAGGCATCCGGCCTCCCCTGGGTTGGGGTGGTGGTGCGCATTCAGGCCCCTGTGTGCATATGTGGCATTGGTGATGGGCATCCCGCCCCTATGGTGCTGCTGTTGCTGGTGTAAGTATATTCAGATTCCCCGTGTATGTGTGTGATGTGTCGTGTACGTGTTGTATGTGTTTTGTGGTTGGTGTCTGGCTTACCTTCTGCGCCGTACGCGTCCGTGCCTGTTCCGGTAGTAGATGTAGAATATTGGTATGATCGGGACGAAGGGATTCATGGTTGGTTCGTGTCGTTCGTCCTTCTCGTTGCTTCGCGTCGTCCTCGTCGCTTCGCTTCGTCCTCGTCGCTTCGCGTCGTCCTCGTCGGTGCCGTGTTCGTCTCGTAGCCGTGGATCGTGTTGTGGCGCGATTCGGAGCTTATGTGCGCCTCTCCCGGATGCTTTGACGTGCCGTGCGTAGCGACGGGTTCGGCGCGTACGGGAAGCGCATCGTACTTGTCCGGCCGGACGGGGCTGCATTTTTCCTTCCGTGCGACTCGATTCGGCGTTTTCAGATTCGCCTCGGTCGGAGAACAGGACCTGGTTTGGGTGAGTACGGCTCGGCCGGAATTTTTGCTGTTGTGCGCATCGTACTTGCTCGTTCGGTGTGCTGTACGGATCGGTCGGGAAACAGGCTTTCGCATGGCTTTTTTCCCGACCGAATGGTATTGGGTGCGCCTCCGACCGAGATCGGAATCGGCCCCGTAGTGTTTTAGCAAGTTTATTTTATAAAACAGGTAGATTAGAATATTATTACACTGACATAGATAAGATTTTTGCGAAAGTTTCTGTAGTTCCCGAGCTAAACAAAATAAGAGGGAAAAACGTTTGGTGAATATTTTTTAGAAGATAAGATTTTAACATTAGATAATATAATTAAATACAACCTTACCTGTGAGTTAAAGAAGGAAGAAAAAGTATTTTTAGAGATGGTTGAAGAGAGAAGAGTGAAATTTCAAAGAAAAGTGATAGAAGAGACAAAAACACCTCTTTGGGCGTTTGAGGAAGACAATCATGACAAGAATAAGACAAATGCAGCTATGACTCTGGATTGGCCCCAACAGGGAAGGTTGTTCATTAGAAGAAATAAGACAAGATATGACAATTATTTTGTGGGTTCCAGTATTTGCCATGACAATTATCAAATTTTAGGTGGATGGGGATTCAAAGGGGGAAAAGATCCAATATTTCCAGGGATCTATTATGTTTGCGGTAATAGGGCTTATTACAGGTTACCGGACCATTGGTATGGCTCATGTTATTTAGGCCTGGTCTTTCCAAAGATTTTCCATATGGACAGAAAAGAAAAAGGCACACAGAATGATAAATACCTTTACACGTAGAAAAAGGGAAAGTTTTTCAGAAATAGTAGGTGATATTTTTGGAGCATTGATACCAGCAGTGGGAATATCTTTGAATGCATTTAGAATTCGGAAATTATCCACAGTGGTAGATCGTTTATCTACAGATACTGCTGGAGGGTTCTTGATGGTAAATACCGAGATGGTTGCCATGAGAGCTATGGTGATGCAAAATCGACTTGCCCTTGACATTCTTTTGGCAAAAGAGGGTGGAGTCTGTGGAATGTTGAAAGTCCAACATTGTTGTACTTACATTCCAGATAAAAGTGAAAATATACAAAAGTATATAACAAATATTACAAGTTTGCACAAAGAACTTGTTCCACTGGAGGTTGAAAGTGCATTGGGAAAACTTGGTAAAGGGTTTTCTTCAGTAATAAATTGGTTAACAAGAATGAGTGGATTAATAATAGGGAAAGTTATAATAATAGCAACCATGATAATAATAATAATTTTAGTGCTGAAGCTTGTAATTACCTGTATAAAGAGAAGAAGACAGAATAAAATAGAAAAAGAAAACATGATAAACAAGGAGAGAGAGAGAAATGGGTGAAACAGAGTTAGAAGAAATAAAAGAGATCATGTACAAGAAAACGAAGAGACAAGTTGAAAGGGATACAGATGTGTAAACTAACAAAAGCAAACGGATAAAAGATATATGCTGTCTGAGAAAATTGTATAACTTGAGTTTTGTGGTGATATTAAAAATCACCAAAGGGGGAGTTGATGGAGCAGGGTAAATGAAAAATTTTAACCTCCTAATAATTTTCGTAAAATAATTAATAAACATGTTCGTTTAAGTAAATAACCAACAATGTATGTTACATGTTAAGGGTTAAAGGTAACACGCTATTTTGTGTGCAAATTAATCAACTTATAATTGTTTACGTGTCTAACATAACATAATATTTGTGTACTAATAAAATAATAAACGCATGATTTGTGCTTTTAAAATAAAACGTGTGGTTGCAAAATAAAGCGATGGTAAGTAAGGGACTGCTTTATATGTTGCTTTTTGCTAGGTAATACCTAATTGGGGTATGTAGAAAGACGGGAGGGAAACGAAAGGGTTTATATTCTTTATTTTAAAAATATTTTGTTTATCTTTGAAAATAGTGCGCTTAGGCCTGTTGAGCAGCAATATAAAATGGCCGCCGTAAGCTAGAGTACGCATGTCCAAGAATCCGTGTGGTAGAGGAGAGAGGCTGTGGAAAAGGATGACCACGTGTTCGTGCTGAGAGCATAAGACGGAAGTATGGTCAAGGCTATTGTGACCTTTCTGAGCAGATGTGTGCCAAAGATGATCAGCAAGAAGCGTGAGAAGTCAAACTGAATAAATGGACGGAACTGTTGAATCTAAAAAGTAGCAGAAAAAGATACAAATTGGACTGATCGAAACGGATGAGCAATGTCATGAACTGTGGGAAACGATGCAAGCATGGACATTCCACAAGGAACTGGTTAAGACAAGGAAGTTTGATTAAAATGTATATGGGCCTGAGCGAACCAATGAGAGAGAATCACGCCATGAAGATGCAACATTTTTATTCAGTAAGCTAGAATTAGGGTATAAGAAGACCTACTCTTGGTGGGAGGGGTTAGATGCTGGAGAGTTAGATGCTGGAGAGTTAGATGCTGTAGATGGGTGAAGTTGCGGTTGCTGATGCTGACGAGCTGATGCTGCTGCTGCTATTTTTTATTTCCAGTTGAGTATAAGATGCTGCTTTTGGAGAACCTTTTTATTCCTGTTAGATTTTTAAGTTAGAACTATTAGATTTTTCCAAGACAGATAGATTGATCTTTTAGAGTTCTTGCTATGATAACCTTATTTTTCCGTCTAATAGATATGCATTGCAATTTCAATTCATTCTTATAATGATGATAAAATGTAATGATCTGAATAATAAGCTTAAAACTTATTTCTTGCTACGAAACTTTATATAAACTTTATTATTCTTTAAACAAATGACTCAGTGATTCTTTAGCTCAATGATTAAGGTAAATTGTTACAGAGTTTATTGTGATTGAGCTGGTCTTAATCACCATCAACGGATTCCTACTAGTTGGTCCATCGACCAATGAGCGGAATACCTTAAAGCAAATGAGAAACATTATGTCATGTTAAAAGAGGTAACCCGTCTCCTTCCAGCGAATCGTTTTCTCCTAGGTTAAGGGCGGAGGAAATCCAGGGAATAAATGAGTAAGTGAATATATATGCGGTGTTATGGGCCCCACCGTCATATGGATATAGTTTGTGTGTTGGAGGAATAGTTGTACCTGGATGACCGAAGCATATAGGAGAATAATTTTTAATGATAGCGCTGGATCACAGGAAAGGGAAGGTTTGGGGACTGGTAAGTGGGTGCACTTACCAAGTCGACATGGCAGTACCAGACTGCACACAGGCTCTGCAATGGCAGGCCTGAGACACACTTTACAAGCTGCTCCTGTGGGTGGCACAACCAGTGCTGCAAGCCCACCAGCAGCATTTGCTTCACAGGCACTGGGCACAAACAGTGCACTGTACTAGGGTCTGACAGTGAATCAAATAGGCCAAACATGGATTCACTAATCCATACATCAATTTATCATAGGGAGCACTTGCACTTTGGCACTGATTAGCAGTGGCAAAGTGCTCAAAGCATCTAAACCAGCAAAAACATGTCAACAACAGTGGAGGCATAGTAAAAAAATGGAAGGGAGACCCACGCCAAGGATGCCAGGTCTAACAGAGAACATATAAGACCCATATATCCCTGCAACCAGAAGGGACCAATGGACATAACAGTATATTGCTTACGAAAATCTGCCATAGTAAGTCTTCTTACAGATTAAAATTTAGACACAAATGGCTGTTTTTTTTAATTCAATTTCAACATTTTTTAATTTCATCTGTTACTTTTTAAAGAAAAACCTTGAAGTAGCCACACAAATGACCCCATGCTGAATTTAGAATTTTGTCGAGCTTTCAGAAATGTTTAATTTTCCGGGATGCACCATGGGTTTCACACCCATTTCCACCACAAAATGGAAAGAGTTTGAAAGCACAAAAATGGGCTATCTCCCAGTAAAATGCCAAACCTGTGTTAAATTTTTTTTTTTTTGTATTCAAATCTGCCTGTTTCTGTAAGCAGGGAAGGTGGTGATTTTAACACGGCAAACCCTTCATTAATGCCATTTGCAGGGAAAAAAACAGATGGTTTCTTCTGCAGCACGTTTTTCCCATTTCTCCTGAAAAAAACAAATTAGCCATATTTTGGCTAATTTCTCAGTGCCCTCCAGCGGAATCCACCCCTGGGTACCTTTAGACTCCCCAGGATGCTGGAAAAAAAGGACGCAAATTGAGCCAAAGGTAGATTTATCTCTGATAATACATAGTTATTTTTTAATATTTTAAGCAAATCCAATGTTATAGGTCTTCTTTAGCAGCAGTTGCACTTGATGCTGAAAAAGCCTTTGATCGTATGAATTGCCCTTTTATTTTTCAGGTCTTGAATTAGTTTGACTTTGGTCCTAAAATTATCAGTTTAATAACATATTTGTATTCCTCACTGCACAATTTGTTAATGGTTAAAGTTAAAAAGAGGAGTTAGACAAGGTTGTCTTTTATCTCCTATATTATTTATATTGGCCCTTGAATCTTTTCTATCCAAAATAAGAAAAAATTATACACAAGGCTTAATTTATGGTGAAAATCAAATCAAATTATCTGTATATGCAGATGACATATTCCTATTAATTTCTAATCCAACTTTGTCACTTCCGCTTTTCTAGACAAAGTGAACAATTTTTCTCTAATCTCAGGATACAAACTCAATATTAAAAAATGTGAGTTACTTCCTCTTGGTAAAGTTTGTTTAAAATATGATTTTATATCTTCTGGTTTTCGTTGGACCCACATAAAATTAGATATTTGGGGCTCTGGTTCACTAATTCTGTGAAGGTTACGGCCAAAGTGAACTTACAAGAAACTACTACTAGGCTAAGCCTATTAATAACAAGATGGAACACATTATTTCTTTCCTGGTGGGGTATCTTGATTCTATTAAATTTATGTTGGTCCCTGTTGTTTCATTTGGTCTATCTACAAGTCCTACAAGTATACCATCTTACTTTTGAGAAAATTGATTCCTTACTCGCATCATTCTTGTGGTATAAAGGGTATGTCCTTACTGAAGTAAACAAGCATTTGCAATGCAATCGGTCTCACCTTTGGGACCTTATAAGTATTTAGTGATGCAGCATATTATCGCACATTAGTGCAGGGTATATATGTATCACAGCACTCCATCAAATAATCAAATGCAGCCCCCTATAAAAATTCTACACTATGCGGTAGTTTGGCGGCTAATATAAAGTAAAATTGTACACCCATGGGGAGAGTAAATAAAGTATGGAGAAGCTATTGGCTTCCTTAAGAAGTGCCAGCTTTAAAGAGGCACTTTTGAATGTCAGAAAAGAACAAAAACTGAAGCTGAACTCGTCAAACAAGCAGCATTCTGAATGCCTATTGTTGACAATCGTGAGAGAAGCAGGGCTGTACCAACTAAGAGATTTGACGTGACTTCAATGGAAGGCGATCAGCCGATGCTCTTACCTCCCTGTGGAGAAATCCAGCAACCCAAATTGAATACTTCTAGAAATTGTGTGCAGGCTGCCGTGCACTAGTGCCCCAGTACCGATATCCATGCTTTTGTGAAAGCTTGAAGAAAGCCTTCCCTCTCATGAAGAGATCCGGGGGCAGGGCCTGGAAAATGTTCTGCAGCCACCAAGAACATATCAAAAACCTATCTTGATAGCTCTGATTACAGTGGGCTCCATAATGCTTTGCAGGCACAGCTTCCCCACCCCTACCCTCCCAAATAAAATCAAACTTTGGATTTAGTGAAGTTGACAACCAACAAGCAGCCAGCTCTAACGGCAGCTGCACCATGATGGCAATTTAACGAAGCGCTTTGACTGGTTATTATGGAGGGAAAGGCTATAAATGTACCAATGTGTGAGCGCTCCGTCATGATCACAAATGTCAAGCAATGTCACATTTTCTTAATGTATTCCTGGCAACACCTAATGAGTTTGACATATAAATGACAACACCACAAGACTGCATAGATTTTTAAAGCAATTGCTCCCTCCATTTCTTAGTTGTGATTCATTAAGGCATGGTAGATGAGACACCTGTTCCCTATTCCAACGACTAGGGCTGGGGCTAGGGTTTCTATTGGACGTAGGGCTTAGGGTTTCATGCTTTACTGGCTGCTGGGGCTAGGGCTGGGAGTAGGGCTGGGGCTGGTCTCCTATTGGTCCTAGGGTTTAGGGCTAGTGTTGTGATTAGGGTTCCCATTGGCCAAAGGGATTACCTGTCACGTGCCTTGAAGCTTCAGGACGCTTGAGAATGTTCGTCTGGTGCGATAGGGATAAGCAAAAGGAAAGCAGGGTGCTCAGCAGCTAAGAATTGAATGAACATTTGTTTAAGGAGACTTTCAGCAGCTTTCTTTATTTAAGAGGCCTCATTACTAAAAAATATAAACGCGGATAAACACCCAGAAAGAATGTGTCCTTGTAAAGGTAACTGTTAAATATGTCAATAAAAACATTCTAATTACATTGATTCTGTTTCCCACCCCAGCCTCAATGTGAGAGGATGTGGCGTAAGGGTCAGAGCTGCTGACTTTGGAGCTGGGTAACCAGGTTCGAGTCTCGGCGTCGGCTCAACATTCTGTGATTATGGCCAAATCACCTAATCTCCTGTGCCTACCAAAAATGAATGTATCCTCATGTAAAGTGCTCAAATACCTTCGGTCAAGTTCCCGCTATGACGAAAAAAAATGATTTTCACAACATGTAAAAAAATATGACATTCCCACGAGGAGGGGCTATTGCGTGCTGTGTGAGGAGGAAGTGTGTGTGATGGCCAACCAAAACCATCACTTAGTGAAAACGCCTTGGCTGAACCAAACACCCATAGGAGGGACAATTGAAAGCAATGAGCCAATGGAAAGCCAACATTTCTGAATTGCACAACCAGGGTTGTACTGGGAACAGCAACCAGCCCTGGAAGATTGCTGAACCAGACCCCACGAGCACAAAACCGCCCCCAACCCTCCCGCCCACCGGGGAAATGCCCAGTGCCTGCTACAGCCAGTCCGGCTCTGGTCACAACAAAGAACCAATGGCAATACATGGGCATGCTTACAGCCCATAGACTGAATACAATATTTCTCGCTGACAGCCCAAGCACTGCCAGGCTCGACTTAAAAATGACGAAATAATAAAGTATCAGAAAATGTACAGCGTTATGCTGCAGCCTTTTTTTGCTGCATAATTTAGTCAACACTGTAACATAATGTTATCCTCTATTGCAGCATTATTCCAGTGGCCCCAAAGCAGGCAGCACATGTTAAAAGTGCTTGTGCATGAAGCAGACAGACCGTGAAGTTTGCAAACTTAGTTTGGTGTGCGTGCATATCCTGCATTGCTGCTTCCTGGTGAGTTGCAGCTACTACAACTGAAACAAGGCCCATGAAAGTACCAATGGGCGAGGCGGACAGGCCTCAAGGGTCAGTGACAGATTCAGTGTTGCTCTAGGGTGTGCTGCTTCGTAGGCCTGCTCGCCAGGCTGGAGGTGAACTTTAGTATGGATTATGGTGGACAGGCCTTCAATGTTAACCCACACTTGCCACCGCTAGGGTGCACCTGCTGGTGCTAAGACACTAGGGCTTCTAAGGTCTAGCAGGGCCTTCTAAGGTCTAGCATGGGAATGTGCTCCCTCAGGAGAGTGGTCTGGTCATAAAGGCTGCACCTGATTCCCCAGTTCCAAATTTGGCATTTCTGGCTACAGTGCTACATCCTCTCCCCTACTGAACACCATACTGTCCCACCGAGAGATACACTCACTGCCTTCAGCTACAACCCAAATGTGTCCACTATAAACACCTGGAAGGGACTCAATTCAAATTATGCACTAGACGAGTAATATGCTGCCTGTTAAAAAAAGGAAATAACCTCCTGGAAAAACCAAACACTCATAGGGAATGCAAGATTAAGTAAAGCATATGAAAACTAAGCAGGAACAACATGGTTACCTTTACGCTTTTACACTCATTATTCAGAAATCAATTACTTTCCCTCCCAGGGAAAACAATGCTGCTCAAAGAAAGATGAGAAAACGAAAATATTGCTTCACTGGCAAACTCTGTAAAGTAGAGCTAATGTGTTTGGGTGTAAATAAAACCAGTCCGGTCTCTTTGCGACCACTTTGTCTTGCTTTATTTAGGTATTTTTCATGTTTTGAACCTTTTTCTTTCCGTCCCGAGATTGCACTTTGGAATAGAAAAATGTCCATTCTTTATTAGATCCATTTCACAGGGGAACGGATGAAGGAAAGGATAGGGAAGAGAGGGCAAGAAATCACGGCTTTCAGCAGGTGAGGAGGAGCGAGACAGAGACAGAAAGACAGGGAATAAGAGGAAGAGGATGAAAGAGAGAGAGGGAGGGAGGATAGTGGCAGAGCCGGGGAAGTGAACGGTGCTCTTGCCTTGGCAGGGCAAGACGGAAAAGACAGAGTCCTTTTCCTTCTCAGTCCACCCCGCCTGTCCCCGAACGGCCACGAATGGCCGAGACTTATCTATAGGCCTTGGCTATTTCTGCCGTCCTGGGAACGGATTCTATTAAATTACAGAAGTAGGGGCACGCCATGCCCTACCGATCCCGCCCACTTCGAACACTGAACAAAAGGGATAGAAACATCTCAGGCATCCACAGGGAGAAAAGGTTAGAAAGGCAATAGCAATAACTACGGAATTGACAGTGCAATCAATAGAAAAACATCACAAAAAGACTGCGTTATGAAAGGCTGCAGCACTGAACTTAACGGTGAAGATGAATGTGAGAGTCAAAGCTTAGAACAATCTAGGGAGCGTCTGCACTCCGGTGTCTTTGTGTCATTTGTTGTGTCTATTTAGTCCACGTTTAGAGACTAAAACTCATTAGAAATACATGCTTCTGAACAAGAATTGCCATTGTCTGTTCTCTTTTGAAGATTGTGAATCTAAGCCGACTGATGTTTTCATTTGCTCACGCTGCCTCGGTTATGTGATGGTGATATATTCCAACTCCTACAAGCAGACATGCAGTGTTATTTTACCAGTGCAATCTGGGCATCATTATCTTAGAAAACTGAGTAACAGATTTAGAAATGGTGAAAAATGCAATTGTGAGACCAAACTAGGAGGTGACAGTGAAACTAAATGCCTATCGCAGATGATATTTACTGCTTTGTTCTGTCACACTCATGCCTGACTTGGTGGATTTGTAACAGAACGAAAAGGAGTGTGCATTATCAAAATAAAATGCAATGAACTGATTTGTAAAAAAGTTGCATTGCCACCCAAATTCCAAAACGAGACAGGTATTGCACAAGTGGGTTTCTTCAATCGTCGTGCCCTAATGTACCTCATCGTTTGGAGTGCCTGACAAGACCATCTGGGGTCATGTTGCGGTCACGGCAGGCTGCTGACACGTTATGATGCACTGTTTCTGGGGGCGAAAAAGAAGCTCTGAGCAGATCTAGCTCACCAAATGGCTCAATGCAGCGCTCTGTGATTTTAATCCCGAAAATGCGAGCGGGAAGACCCTGGTACATTGCCCAAGGTACAGATATACATATTCAACACAAACAAATCCTTGGGCCTAAACTTACAAACGTAAGCATGTGGAGTGACAGACTAGAATCTCATACGATCTCCTTGTGGGAGAAATCCCTTTCAGGACGAATACCATCACCCACCAGAGGTGGCATGCTTCATCATCTGGGTATCTCCTCTTTGTGGGAAAACCTAGTCCCACCAAGGGCTACAACTTCTTCACTGAGAAGAAGGAGCTCAGGGATGTTTTTTGGTGTTCCTACCCTATCAAGGATATACTAAATCCCACAGATGAGAGATGCTGGGAGAGAAGTGGTGAGGATGCAGCGCAAAAAAAGTATAGCAGAAAGTGATGTAGTGAAGTTAAAAAAAAACTGCCTAGTCGGAACAAAAAAACATTTAATAACGTGCTCCCACTGACAGGATTAAAAGACAGTGCAAAAGCAGTATGGATTTAAACTGCTTAGTGTTAGACGAAGAGATCTACATGTTTCAGCCAAGTCGACCCAAAAGGTATCAAGGCTTTCGTCAGGACATAAAAGATTGCTGCTGCCAGTGAAAGAAATAATAAGTACTGTGATATCAAACCAGTAATCCTTTCTTTTTCATTTTTTCAGATTTTACTGGTTGTACCCAAAGTATATGGACAAGCGGCCTCACCTCAACCTGGCGACAGCTCAGGGAAGGGGGCCCGCTCTATCCGTCGGTACCCCATCTCGGTATTTGAACTGCGACCCGATATACATATGCCCAGTCAATTCTGATCAGACACACCAATACCTGCCAGAATGAGTAATTGTGCCTTGTTTACAGGCTGTGTAATGTAAAAAGAAGTGTTTCCAATGTTACAACTTCTAACCGTTGTATAGGCAAGTAGGTTCAGAAAATGTTTTTTTTCTTCCCTGCTGCCACAAAAAGCTTACCACAGCAGACATTTATGTGTTATTTCTGGTGCATCTGTGACTGGCAATCGGTGACGGGCATGAGGCATAAACAAAACGGCATGCATTTTGTAAATGAAAAAGCAATAAACTCATTTGTAATGTCAGTCACAATGCCCCTGGATTTCAAAACTGGAATGCTAGCATTTCATATGTAAAATGCTATGTAATTATTGACTCTACAAGTTAGCAGCACCTACCCTGGGATCCTGTATTTTGTTGGAGCACGTGTGAGAGCCCGGTCTGGGGTCATGTCTTGTCAGGCCAGACTGGGACACACCTGATTTAGCGTCTCTGGCGACAAAGAAGTCGAACAGATTTTACTCACCAGTAGCAGCCTCGTAACTGACAGAGCTGCACTAGAGGGAGAGCTGGCAAAGGGACGGGCACACTGTTTTCTCTCATGCAAATACAAATGTAATAAAAAGGAAGTTGTTTACGGATGAAAGAAAAACAATACCTCTGCTCATGCAGCATAGTCAAAGGCCAGCACTGCCAGCCTGCTACTGACTGCAAATGCCGCTCCTCGCTCTCCCTAGCTCCGCAGTCTGAAAACACAAAACCACTACTTTGCCTCTGGATATTTCGGTATTGCCTGCATGTTAACAATATCTGCCATGCGATTTCTGCTGTTCTGCTCATTGTGCTGTGCTCCCTACCTGCCTTCTCTGACAGCCAGACGCTTCTCCATGGTCCGAGATGTCTGCATAGTGTGCTCTTATTATGGGAGGGTGGTGGGTGAAATGCAGGCATGTCACGCCAGTGGCGGCTCGCATAGGGCGTGCTGCGGAGCGGTGAGGCGGGGGAGGGGCAGGGTAGGGGGTAGTAAACTCGGACATACGACGGAACGGAGGAACGTAATAATTACTTTCCTCTGTTCCGTCGTATGTCCGAGTTTACTACCCCCCCACCCTGCCCCTCCCCCACCCACTGCCCCGCATCACGCCCTATGCGAGCCGCCACTGTGTCACACGCACATTGCCTGTCTCTTTTAGACTTTCTTTACACATCGTGCTTCACAATTGCTTTCAAAGCACCTGCCTCGTTCTCAATCAGCGCTTCTCCCGAAGCACTGTGGCTGCCCGCGGCCCACGCACGGGGCCCCATAGGAGGGCGGCCGCCTTAGTACCACATGATGGCACACGGCGACAGTCCAGTGTTGTGGGAACCCCCTAGGGGTCTGGCGTGCCCCAGCGTCATTTCCGGCGCACGGGTGGGTGGGGAGCCAGGTATAAATTCCTCTCCCGCCCACCTGGCGCTCTCTTTCCTGGCAATTCTGCACACTGTTTAGACGTGTCTCCGGGAGCTGTACTCCGGTGAGTTCGTACCCCCCTCGTCCCCCCCCTTTTTTAGCAGGGCGGCAAGCCAGACCATTGCCATGGCTGCGGTCCGCAATGGGGGGGTAGGTCAGCTCCCGGGGTGCACAGGGCAGCGACCCCCTCCCCTGGGCGTGGTCAGCACACGGCGACCGGGGAGGGGGCTAGGTGTGTCGGAGGCCCCGAACACCACGGTAGCTCGGCGCAGGGAGGAGCTTGCCATCGCCTCCTGCCAGGCGTCGCATTGCTCGGTTCGGGAGGCAGAGTCGGTGTCTTACTGAGGGTGTCTCCTCCCCTGAGACTCTGCTTCTGGGCTATAGGCCCCTGCCCCCAGGTGTTCCCATTCGTTGTCCTCCGTGACCACCCCCCCTCCTCGTTCTTTATCTCGGACAGCGGGGTGAGGGGGGGAGGGCAAGCTGATTGCTCGCTGCAGTTTTCCCGGCCGTGGTCCCAGTGCGGCTTAGCCCGGTTCCTGACGGTCAGAGAGTGGGCTCCTGGGTGGGACTAACTTGCATGGGTTTGCAGCGGTGAGCCTGGGCAATTCGGGACAGTTCTGGGGGGGGTTGTGGGGCTGCATACCCATGCCCCCAGGAGCCGCTGTACTTCAATGGTAGGGGGCATGTCGGGCTTCCCGTGTTGGGCTCTCGTGGCACGGAGAACAGTTTGGGGGGCCCAGAAGCATTGCGCTTTGGAATATAGGAGCTATTTAATATGACCCCTGATCCCCAGAGATCGCTAGAGCCTCCCCATGGGCTTCAGACGGAATCTGCCGAGGGGCCAGGGGAACGTGCGAGAGGGCTGGCGGGGGGTTTCTCTCTGGCCCGTGTCTGCGGGGGCGGTGTGTCCTCTCCCGTTGCTCGCCCTTGCCTAGAGGGAGGTTGAGGGTGTTTTGTGTGGCACGGCGATGACCAGGGGGTGGAGACTGGGGAGGGTTGTGTCGGAGGGGCACCTAGATGCTTTCCCTTCCACTGGGCTCCGAGGTAGGGCTCCGAAGTCCGGCCTATAGCAGCGATGAACCTGTGCTGTACGCTCATCCCTAGACACGCCCCAGAGGCACAGGCCACAGCCAGCAAGTGAGGCAGGGCTTACAGCGGAATCCAGCAACAGCTGCTGCGAGTCCTGCTCCCACCGCTCAATAGGCCGTCTTCCTGCCTCCCACCTCTACCCTCAGTGCTTCCCCAGCGCCGCCGACAGGACCACAACTACTCTTCCCGGTCAGGAGTTTAGGGCTTAGCACATCCACAGCGGGGAACGCTCTCCATGTAAGCCCCAATCAGGCACTTTTGTGGCCAGCGCTGCCGCCGCGGTTGCCGCGGGGCAGGGCATGGCGTGCCTTGGTCGGTTTTGTATCTGTGCAGGGGCCGTATCTGCTACAACGGCCCCTCCCCCCTTAGTACAGCGGCTTTGCCCTACTGGCTGGGGCACGGGTGGTAGGGGGTGCGGCCGCGGGAGCTCAGCCGCTTGCTCCGGCAGCCAGTCTGACGGTGCAACGGGGGTTTCAGGCACCGCTTGTTTATAACAGGGGAAAAGCTGGCAGCGCGTTGGGTGGCCCGCAGCTCGGTGGGCATGATCACTTAGTCTCTCGGGGCGGATGGGTCGCAGAGGCGGGGATTTGCGCTGGTGAGTATGGGCCCTTAGGGGCAGTTCCGCCCGGGAGCCCTCAGTACAATTGGCTGCTCTTGGCTCGGAGACCGGACCTTTCGAAGTAGTTTAGTGTTGTGCCTACGTTAGCAGTGTAAAGGCATATGCACTATCACTAGCGAGTTGCAATGTTTCGTTTGTCGCATTCCAGCAGGAACTTGTCCCGAATTTTAGAGTGGGTCCGGTTCTAGGGTGCTGGGTGTCCCACCCCCCCCCCCTCTTTATATTTTCAAAAGCAGGGATAGTTAGCACCTGTTATATTATAGTAATGCAATTACCTGCCATGATACTGGCTTGTTAAAGTGCATTTCATTTATGCTCTCTCTGCCTTTTCTGTATATTTATGTGGATTAGCGCGGTCATTCTGTGCCTCGGTTGAAGCAATTGTAGTCTCTTCTTTTGTCCCGGTTTTGGGATTTATTATTCTGGTCCCCCTACGCTGAAGGCAAGGAGAAGCACCGGGGATGAGGGTTGAGAAGAGACGTGTGTAGCCAGCCTTTGATTTTCACGGATCATTAGTAGGTTGGGGTGAGTCTGGCCGCTTCTGGCGCAGATTCCTTGACTCCGGAAGCGACTTTTGATTAGCTTGTCGCTGCCGGCAGTGTGGTGCCGGGAGAACAGCCTGGTCATATTTCCCCCCCTCTACACATTAAGCCCCTTTTTCCGATGGTCAGCATGCCGGAGCTCGCCGGGGTAAGGGTGGTTGCACATCCTCTGGTGCTTCTAAGCGTTGTGGACCTTGACAGCTGAGGTCCGGTACGCCCTGGCTCAGCGCTGACTCATGGCAGCCCTCGATATGGAACCCAAGAGATTAGCCGGCGAAGCACCCGGCAAACCAGCTAGTGTTCGGACTGTCAAGAAAGACGGGCAGTACTAGGGGGGTCATGTACACAGCAAGGTACCGTGTCCAAGATGTAGTGAGACTAGTAGGCTTTGTCTTGTCATGCGCGCTCTCCCGACTTAAGGACTTGATTCATTTGGCTATTCCTCCTTTTGTGGTGAGAATCAACACACCTCCTTGCCCTCCTTGTCCTGGGCTCCAAGCTATGGCAGATTGCGCGCCTACCAAGTCCATTGTCTACCACAGTACACTGCAGTTTTGCACTCAAGTGTTAGTAGTGGGTATGGTGTATTGAGCACTCGGTGTATTGTGCTGTTGAGGGATTCTATATGGCCCAACCTACTATTTACATGTCGCGCAGGGCTCTCTATCAGTAATAATTCTGTGACGTGTCCTTCGCACTGTTGTTGCCAACCCGTGGGCGGACACCTCAGCTGGGATTGCCGAGACTCGCGCTCGGGACCCACCACTACACACAAGCCTATGTGTCTGGCTACTGGGGTCCGGCTCGCGGAGCCAGCCGTGCCGCCTCCATTTGGCCCATCGTCTGATGTTCAGACAGAGCACAGAGCGGGCCGTGAGACTCTTGCCCTGCAGCAGATAGTTGGCCTTTCGAGCGTGCTGCTGTGGGATGCTTGATCAGGCAAGCAGCCCCCTTAGGAGACTCTGTTGCGCAATGGACTGCGCATTGGAGTTCTAATCCAATGGTTGTGGGTTCGTGTCCCACCAGAGTCGCTTTCCCTGGCAGTGTGTGTGTGGTCGGTGGGACGGAGTCGCGGGATTGCTCGCGCAAGCCTTGCCGGCAGAGGGGGGATTCTTGCAGGGAGGGGAGCTCTTTGCGCTGTACAGCCTGCGCATACTAGAACAAGCCCACCTGGACTTTTGCGATG
This sequence comes from Calotriton arnoldi, assembly GCA_963921515.1. Lineage (NCBI taxonomy): Eukaryota > Metazoa > Chordata > Amphibia > Caudata > Salamandridae > Calotriton > Calotriton arnoldi. Next base: position 344,417 of record CAWUFW010013669.1, on the reverse strand, counting down.
CCTCCTGCCCTGGCAAACTGTAGAACACGTGCTCACACGCCCACATCAACAACCACCACAAAGTGATACAGAATGAAAGAACAGCAGTTGAGGCAGAACTTGTGTTCAGCTGCTGCTGGATGGCGGGGAAGACGCCCGTGTGCATTACAGGGTGGTGGCTGCGCCTGAGCAGCTCTGTGGCCTGGTGTCATGCGTGGAATAATAACGTGCCAGATATCGTACGTGTGTAGTTTATTTAGCCAGTGGTTATCAATATTCCTTAAGAGGGATAGCAAACACTGAACTTTAAAACAGATACTAGAGGTTAGAGGTTCATATACACCAGTTGCATATTTACTCTAGGATAAGATCCTAGCTGGGCACGTGTATGTATTCTATCTTCCAAAGCGCGACCTTCGTGCTGCCAGGGGGTTGTAATTTTGACCGCTTTTATACTCGTTTGGGCAGATTGCAGCACGATTGGTATTCACCTTACTGTTCATAGCATTTCAGTTCACCTGGTAATGCCTCACATATACCAGGATATCTATTTCCTGGGCTAACAATAGGGCAGACGTTGCTCTCGCCGTCCCCTAGTTAGTTTTACGCCACACTGGTATAGTTAAGTCTCGGGGAGATAATGCATATGGGTGCAAGGGTATGTTTGCAGTATTGCTGGCAGGCTCATATGAAATAGAGGCACCCATTCGCAGCAGACTAACGTCGGGTAATTAAGTATTCACTCATGTTCGGCACGCGAATTAACCCTTTTCGTGTGGGCTGGGGGTTGTCAGAGGTTTGGACCAAGGGGTTGCCCTTATTGAGGTACTGGATACACAGTTACTTTAGGCAACTTGCAACCATTGACAAGGTCAAGGGCCCCGGCTTGTTGGAGGTGTAATGTTATATGTGGATTAGATATATGGATATATGACGGAAAAGGGTGATCTAGGCGGCACGCTATGCTACGCATAGATTTTCTCCCAATGTTTAATTCAATGACCAGGACAGAGCAAGTTTTCAGGTCAGACCTTTTGGCCATGGGGGCACGTCAGGATAATTTTAACCTGCAAGTGGCACATTTGAATAGGCATGCTATTTCGCCACCTATCGCTTGCACTGGTCACTCGAATTGTCGAAGGCGACCAACTTAAGCTGACGGACTAGTCCAAAATGAGTCTTTACAGTACCTGCAAAATTTTCATTTTGCCTGTACATCGCTTCATCCATATACACTGTTTAAATTATTTAAATAATTACTGATGTCAATAGGGGCGAGTATTGGATGCACCAAGACATCTGCAGCAGTGAGTGCCGTTATGCTGCAAGGATATGAAGGTTAAATAGGACTGGCAGGTCCCGCTGGGGTGCCTGCCATATGGCCACTTGCAGGTTTTATGGTGATTTCAAATGGCATAGGAGGGGTCATCGCAAAGAAAACCTGGACCGATTCACTGCTGGGGGTGGTGGTGGTTTCAACCTCTTGGTCACAGGATCAGAACCTGTTGGGTCTATCAATCTATCATCCTAAAAAGCATGTAGTTACTTCAAGAATTTTAATTTGGTTAAATGGGCAGGGGACTGACTTGGTGAGGCACTAAAGACAATTCCCCATGGGTACTGGACTCTGACGCAACATTGGTTCAATACAGTTGTACACTGTGGGAGGACTCTTTCTGACAAAGTGTATTAAAACTACCTTTTTCCTCTCCTGCATCCCAGCGATACTTCCAACCTGGGTGCTGGGTAATCCACACCGGGGTGTGTGCACCGGTACGGTACACAACATCCAGTCAAAATCCGTAGTTAGACTGGGATGGGATTCTGTTCAGACTGTCCTCCCATTCTCTCCATCCACTTGCTGCTTCCTGGTATACATAACAGAAGTTTGGCACAGGGCTACTCACGCCAGGGTTGGGACAGCAGCAGAGTGACTCAGCATCTATAGATCGCTTTCAGACGGTGAGGGACGTGCTGGCAATGGAAAAATAAAGGGCAGGCATGTTGTGCGTATGATTTACTCTGGGGTCCCGCTAGCTGTAGCACTGGCCCTGTTTGACACTCTGGTATTCCTCTAGCAAACGCTGGCCTATGGGCTACATACGCTAGATCCACCAGTCAGCCTGGCGGGTGGCGTTAGTTGTCATGCCAAAATAGGTGCTGTTACTGCAAGAGTGTTGGAAAATATGGGTTTGGAGCACCAACTCTGACTATTACCAGAACAGATTTTGGGAATAAGCAAGTACGGGGGGTAAAACAAGGGCCCAGTCTTAAGGGCTGAGGTGCTCTGGAGCACCAGGTGTAAATGTGTGGAGTACAACTTCCGAGCAAACTAAGTAAAATCTTGCATAGCACCTGGGGCCAACGTGGGTGCAGTGTTAGTTCTGAACAAACTATGTGCAATCTTGTGTAGAACCTTTGAAGTTATGTGCAGGGTAGTGAGCTACTACTCTGGTGGGGACACCAGCATGGCGGCACAGCATGAGTCACAAGACTCCCCCTGTCCCCGCTCGTTGACCCTCTCAAGGGAGTCCATATTTCTCTTGGTGCAGCACACGGTCATCAATGAACCCCTAGTGTGGACTCGCCAAGCATGGGGGGGGGTAACCAAGGGCTTAGTCAACCCCCATATGGAACTGCACAGAATGGGGCACAGCGAACAAGGGAGTATACCACGCAGAAGCCAGGTCAAGGGAAAATTAGTGGTTTAATTTTATTATAATTCTTTGGACGGCGCTGTACTCCCATACAACGGAGGTCAGCCGATAGAGAAAAGGGTAATGAAGGCATGCTTAACTATGTCAGGCAATGCGGGTCCTGGCAAGCGCTTTTGCAGTTCCTCTTTTAGGATAGGGGCAGCAACCACAGCGTTCAGAGCGGGCATGTCAGCGGAGCACATCATGCAGGTGGGACGAGGGGAATCCCAATGTTTTAAAAGGTACATCCGTCCGTCAGCCACCCAGGGGAGTGGTTGGAAGACAAGTTAGGGTATTATGTACAGGCGAATTTGGAGTATACCAAAGGCACTGGGATGCACCAGATGTTTGGTGGGGTGCAGTGTTATTGTTTGGAAATTATGTGCAAGCTTGAGTAGCTGTATAGCATGGTGTGCAGTGCTCATAAATGTGTTTAGCAACCTTGCATTTCTTTATTTTGCCAGGGCCAAAGGTCTGGGTGACTGGCCATTCGTGCGTCTTGAGAGTGGCACGATGGGCGGAAAGCAGGAAATGGAGGCATGGGTTTCCGCCACTGAGATAATTGGGTTGGGGTTCCCAGGCATGTGCTGGAATGGCTTGCTAAGAAGCTGCGGCACAGACTGGGGGGGGTGTCTCCCCTCCCAACATCCTGGTCATACACCTGGGAGGCAATGAGTTACTTGGCACGGGTAGGAGGGCACTGTTGCCGAAATGAAATCCTCCATGTGCAAGTTAAGCAACCTATTGGGGACATGTGAGTTATGGTGGTCGGAGATAACCCCTCGTTTAAGGTGGAGTGGGGCCCGGTCAGGGGAAGCCGTGGAAACCTCACGCAGGAGAGTTAACAGTGCCATGCGCAAATTCACTGAACAGAGGCGGTTTGGCTTTATTAGAAACGGTCTGCTGCATGCCAAGTCCACAGGGTGTTTTGAAGAGGAAGGAGTTCACCTTTCTAGAGTGGGCATGGACTTGTTTTTGTTGGACCTGGGCGAGGCCCTGGAAACAGCAGGATGCAAGTAAGAATGCCTGCCTTGGTGGGGGGCCCTGATTGTGTCAGTGGCTACACCCAGAGCTGTGGCGGAGTTCAAGGGCGATCCAGAGGCTGAACGGTACATAGGGGTACCCTCTTCAGGAGCACAACAAGGGTTCAAAGGCCAAATATCCCCAGATGGTCCTCGCGTTGGGACCCTGGAGGAACGACGGTGCCCCGTTAGTCCTACGGGCGGTTGTAAACCTGAGCAACTGGGGGCTGCCTGGATACGCTCCGCCCCCCTTAAGGGGCGTGAGTAGATGGGTGGACTGGTGGTCCACAGGTGGGAAGGGGTATACGCCCCCCCAGAATTGGTAAGCACTGATTGGTTAGTGCCACGGTGCAATTTGGCTCATCAGGTGGGCAGGCAGCAGAGGGGCTGCCTGCCCTTGGATCGCCCGTAAGCTGACCCACCATGTTGGCATATTTCGGTATGCAAATAAACCTGCAGCAATTTTTCTCCACGAATAAAAGGTGTCTTGTGTGTTTATTTCATCAGGAGATTGCTGTATGTGTGAAGGGGAGTGTGTTGCCGATATTGGCACTATGTGGCTGCCCGCGGCACACGCAGGTGGCCCCATAGGAGGGCGGCCGCCTTAGTGCCACATGATTGCACACGGCGACAGTCCAGTGTTGTGGGCACCCCCTAGGGGTCCGGCGCGCCCCCGCGTCATTTCCGGCGCGCGGGTGGGCTGGGAGCCAGGTATAAATGCCTCTCGCCACCTGGCGCACTCTTTCCTGGCAATTCTGCACGCCGTTTCCCTCCCTACCGCTTACCCGGCGTTATACAGGGGTGGGGTGGGAGAGGCTGCTAACTTGTTATTTTGTGTTGCAGGCGGAGTTACAGGGCGATCCAGAGGCTGAAAGGTACATAGGGGTACCCTCTTCAGAAGCACAACAAGGGTGCAAAGGCCAAATATCTCCAGATGGTCCTCGCGTTGGACCCTGGAGGAACGACGGCGCCCCATTAGTCCTACGGGCGGTTTTAAACCTGAGCAACCGCCCGTAAGCTGACCCACCATGCTGGCATATTTCGGAATGCAAATAAACCTGCAGCAATTTCTCTCCACGAAAAAGGTGTCTTGTGTGTTTATTTCATCAGGAGATTGCTGTATGTGTGATGGGGAGTGTGGTGCCAATATTGGCACTATGATGGCTCCGACAGTCCGCCTTCACTATGCAGGCTTGTGCTGCAAACTAATGTGCATTTTAAACTAATTTCTGATACGTTTGGAAAACTTCAATTTGATGTTGGCCTTTGAGAGGGGAATGAAGGAGGGTTACGGAGGTTCGAGAGAGATTCAGTCCGAACGCTGAAACACTGTATACACAAAACTCCTCCTACTGAAGGGTGGAGCCTAAGGCCGTACAGACCGGCCGGAGCACTCTCAGTTACAGCAGTGGGCCGATCTAATCGGCCCAGGCACTGAATGGGCTAGCTTAAAAAAATGGTTTGCGAACGAAGCGACGATGGCGCTGCACGGGATCTTGGTCTGTGACAGCAAACCTGTGCGTTCTGTCTAGCCTGTGACGCAGCTTCAGCAATGGCTCCTGCTCAACCCGACCTCATAACAACCGCAGTGAATTAAATTAAGCGAACAGATGGACAGCCATAAGGAAACCTGAGGCTGCGATGCACAGACCCGAGGAGGGACCATCGCAGCTGTGCCAGGCGAAAGCATGAAGGTGTTACGAAGCATGCCACGCCCCCAAAGAAATGCGATCGCCGGGAATAGTTTAGAAAGACAAGATAAAGGCATGCGAGCAGCGTGCGCGCCCCTGCTCGTTCCCGAGGCAATACTACATGGGAATTAACTTGTAAGAAAAGGTGGGCATGCACCAGCCATTAGCCATTTGCAGGCTATGATTTTGGATTGACACAGACATAAGCCAATCCAAAGCAGTGGGATGGGTCGGACCCCACAAAGCACACACAACAGATCACCTGACATCTACGCTGTCTAGGCTCGACCTAAAAAGGATAAACCGTACAGTGGAGTTAAATTTCCAGATTTTCAAACTTATCACAATGCTTTTTGTTTAAACAATCCATGTATTGGCTATTTAATAAAATGGATGTAGATTGTCCTCTAGTGACCCTCGTGTATGTCACAACCCATCCTTAAAAACACATGTAGATTAATGTGCGTCATACTATTTCCATATCTCAATGATAGAGATAATTTATTAAATTCATCTTTCTGGCATAATAAACGTATTAAAATTAAAAATAGAACAATGTTTTGGCAACCAAGGAGAGAAAAACGGTTAATATGGGTTCATCAATTATTTAAAGACAATGCAGTACTATCTTTCTCTAATTCAATACATATATTTCAGTTTCCAAATTCATTTAAATACAAATATAACACTTTAGCACAAATTGTATCTGCTATATATGCTAAAGTTCCGATCACCAATGCAGTCATGATATTGGATGATCACCTTTTGATACTCTTGTTTCAAGACCATAAGCATCCACACTATATAAAATTATTAGATCTTCTGATGCTGAGAGGCAAAAATCACAGGTGGAACTGAAGTGGAAAGAAGATCTCAATGTTAACTGGTCTGTTAATCTATGGAATAAAATTTGGCTCAAGATTCGAAAATCTTCAAGCGCAGCAAACACTACCCAATCCTTGTTTTTTTGGACATATTACACTTCTTATAACTCCTCAAATTTTGTCTTAAATAAATCCAAACATACCTACCACATGCTGGTCATTTGAAGAATGTAATGCAGACTACAAACACTAAATATTTAGTTGTCATTATACTCACCAGTTTTAGATTAAAGTTTTGGAAGAAATAAATTCTGTATTTCAATCAAATGTTCCTTTTTCCTATGCCAATCTGTTTCTAGGCAGGTTATCAGAAGACTGAAGTGATTGTATGTTAAATGTTAAAATAATTGACCTTATGCTAACGGCTAAAGCGGTTGACCTCCAAGCTGGGGAACCGGGTTCGAGTCTCGGCAGAGACGCTCAACATCCTGTGATTCTGGGCAAATCACTTAATCTTCCCGTGCATAACAAAAATTAATGTGTCCATCTGTGACGCAACTGGTGCTCATGTAAAGCACTCTCATACCTTTGGGTCGAGTTTGTGCTGTATAAAATGAAAAAAATAAAAAAGAAAATTACAAAAAACTGGGAGAATTAAAAAAATATTTAGTTTCAAGCTTGGTGGTATGGAATATGTTATACCATAGACTTGATCGAGCTTCAATTACACCTCTCTGACTTGCTATGAAAAGGGAAGCTCTATGGTCTCCTGTTACAATTCATCTACATACTAATGCTATTTAGTATGCTTCACATTAACCTTTGATTTGATTATATCAATGTATAATTATTACCACATGTATCAACAAACTATATATATATGTATGTGTATATTTATATATATATACTTTGACAAAGACCGTGAGGTTGAAGCGCGTCAGTCATTAAACGATCATCCTTTTCACAATTCCTGAGTGCGGCTTTTCCTTATGTGTGGAAATACGTGAGGACTTTGTGTGATTATATATATATATATATATATATACATACACTTTATAACATGATGCTTCTCAATGATTGTTGTTTTCTATAGAATGCTCCATGTTTATTACAATATATACTTCACTTCTCATTTACTTCTTAAAATGTCTAACTTCTAACTTTTAATTACATTTAATTTTCTCTCTTTTTCTTCTCTTTTCTTTCCTTTTTACTTTCTCTTTCTAAATGCCTTATTGATCATATATGGATTTTTGTATACATTGCTTTTGTTACTGTTTTAAATCATTCATACGTCTACATATTCTAGCTATGATATGCTATTTTACATTATCTTCTATATTAAAGCATAATTCTGTTGTTCATTACAGAATGTTCAATATCTTCTATTTCACATAACTCTGATCAATAAAGTCTTTCTAAAACTTGAAAAAAAGAAAAAGACATGACAATTCAGCACACATGATTAATCGACTTTGTGGGTAATTTAGCTGCTCACATTAGTAAAAACATTTATTATAGTCCTCAATATTCTATGATACGCTCCTGTGAATGTAAGGCCCAATTAGTGACCATATTACAACACAGTGAGGCCTGTGTTGTAAGTAAGATTAGCCCTTTAACCATAATAACCTACCTTGCACTGGAGCCAGGGCCTAACGAGAAAGCTGCAGATCTGAAAGAGGACATCACCTGAGACAGACCAATCTGCCATAACTGTCATAGACTGCTGCCCTGTCAGCAAACAGATCATGATCCTTTGCATTCAGACCCACCGTTTTAAAGTCAGGCAGTCCCATTAATGTGTCAGACCTCAACCAGTCCAGTTATGTGTATGGCAGTAAATAGTAAAAAAATGGATCTCTTTCCATGAATCACTTTATGTTAAGGACTGTACCAGCAGGATGCTCTGAGAACCACAGCCTACACTGCGAAGGATTGGGAAAGACTGAGTAGAATACACATTAGAATGAGGGTGTACTGCTGTAATCTGTAGTAGGAGTGTTTTGTTCCTGAGAAACTGGTGTTTACTAATCTTATGAGGAGTAGCCCAGTTGCGTCACGTCTCTTTTTACTCACTCACTAATCGCTCCATGATCCACTCTATGTCATCAGGCTTCACATCATCCTGTATATTTTTGAACGCACTGGATGTATTTCTGTCCCACTTTTAGGCTTATGTATCTTGGCACTAGGGTTGCTGCATTTCTCAGAAAGAGAAATACAGGCCATATGTTTATGTTTTGCTATTATGGGATTGCCAAGAGCTGGTAGGTAAAAATGCTTTTTGCAAAATTCTCAGTTTTATTTTGTAACATGTCCATTATCCCTTTGTTTGCTTTAATAATGTAAAAATAATTGAGACAGCTCTCAAATCCTTGTTAAGGGATTTCTTCACATATTCCTCAGTTTTTCTATGCTTATTTACTCACATGTTTATAAAAATACAAGCCGGGTTGATAAAATACCAACCAGGTGGCAACTCTACCTGGCAAGCTGATTTAAATTGCAAGTGTGGGACAAGTGGAAGAGCCATTTAATTTTGGATGATTTTGGGCAACAATGAAGGATTGAGATTATTGTTTCAATGGCACAATATCACCATACCCTTTTAATGAGATGGATGATTTTCTATGCGTCTCATGAGCTCCTCCTAGGTTGAGAGGAGACTTATGAAAAAACAGCTGATAAATGTGCATCTAGAAACCAGATGGCAACAATCAAGCTGGGAACTCCAGCAACAGAACTGACCTCTATTAATGCCTTTGTCGGCTTAGGTGAAGGTCGAAAGAAATGAGGGCGAACAGTGCCACTTTTTCCAAGGATCTTGAAACAACTAGAAGACACATTTATGCCATTGAAGATCAACTACATAAGACCCAACATTGGGAAAAGGACATGTTGAACTGAAGACCTCTGTGGGCAATACAAAGTACATTTCATTGGCTTTCCTGTAAAATGTTGGGGGACAACCCCATCCCCATGTTAGTAAATTGTACCAACAAGCTACTGAATGTGATTGTGAGAAGTTGGCCTGTGATATGATGTCCACTAATTAAAGTGGGCACCTTGCACCAGTCCAAACGACCCTTATGATGTATGAGGTCAAAGATAACCTTTAGAAAGCTATCCTAGTGGTAGCTGTGGAGAGCAGCCTTCAGGCTTAATCATGAAGGAATGTAAAGCAGCTTGTTTTACCAGAATATCACCTCATGCATTAACTAAATGAAAGGAGAACCACACAGTAGTTATATAAAAAATATGTATTTATTAATATAACTCTAGTATCCTCTACCCGAGGATAGAACACAAAGCACACAATACGAGATCAATAGAACAGTTGTAAGTTGCACAATACACAGTGGGCTCCAGGGGGAGACCAAACCATATACTAAAATAGTGGTATAACAACCACGACTCGGGTCAAGACAAGGTCTGGAGCACGTAGAATCGCTGGGACCCCAAGGAACCACCCAAGGTGAGTAGCTAGGGACCCCATGCAGGATGGGTGCAGTGTGCTAACACGACCGCGGGCTCCTTACAATTCTATGGGGAAGTCGCAGTTGCAATTTTACAGTTTAAGGACCTTTCTAGGAGGACTTCGAGCAAACCCTTTGGAACTTAAGAGGTTGAAGAGCCACCCCATCCCTGGATACCGTAGTACCCGTGTTACCTATCCCAGAGGAGCTGGATGCATAGGCCTGGAGTGGTGTCGGAAACCGCTGTGGTTCTCAAAGGAGGGCTGTGAAGAAGTACTGCTGCGTGAAGGTAAAAAGGGTCTGGTGGAATCCAAGCCTGGATTCTGAAAGGAAGGAACCTGAAAGCAGAGGGGACAGAGTCTGGGTCACTTCAGAGTGACCAGGGGCTCGGTAGACGAATGCCCACCGATGTCGGGTGCTTCAGGTGCAAAGAAGGGATGCTTGACTCTGCAGCCACGAGGACCAGGAGATGTCGAGGACAACCAGGAGCTGGATCCGAGCTGTCCCACAAAGGATGTCAAGTGCTGAGGGGTCGGTGTCCGGCGGGAGCACCAACAAGCCTTGGCAAAAGCAACCCACGCAGGGAGGTCAAGCAGGTTATGGTGTGGACCAGCAAGGTCCAGGGGACTCACCAAGCAATGGGGAGTCTGGGCACATCTAGAGCAACCAGGAAAGCCCAACAGAATTCAAGATGACCCTCAGGGGGACCCACAGGCCGGATGACCAGGAGTCGCGAGGGGACCTCAAGCAAGATCACAAAGTACCACCCCACGGAGCACTCCATGTGAGGAGGCCGGAGTTCTTTGGTGAAAATACTGCTCAGGGTTAGGACTACACGGAGTCTAATGCACAAGCTCAGGAAATGTCAACAAGCATATGCACTTGCAAATAGATGTGGTAAACAGGAGTTCGGGTTATGCAGTCCCCACGAGGGATACTGGCCTCAAACTTACTGAGAGGGCAGATCAACCTCAGCGACGTTTGTAACCCACCTCCTGTGTTGCTGAAGTCTTCGGAGTCCGCAAGAGCTCAGGAACAGCAGACCAGTCAGTTGCGTTGAGGTGCCTGCGAATGCAGGGGAGTGACTCCTTCAACCCAAGGGGGATTCTTCAGTTGTCCTTAGTGCACCACAGGTCCTGCTTGGAGCCTGTATGGAGCAAGGGCACAGAAAGCTTTGGACGGAGAGGGAGACGAAGTCGTGCCCAGTCGAAGTCCAGCGGAGTCCAGTGTGTCCAGACGGTCGAAGGTCAGTGGTTTCTTCTTGTAGAATCTTGTCCACGTAAAATCTAAAGTCTTGCAGCCAGGAAAGCCCTTTTGTACCCATGGGAGAGGGTTGGACAGATTCAAGGGACCCTCCTAGGGGAGGGTCAGGACAGAGGGGTGGTTACACCCATGTCCTTTGTCCAGTTTCGCGCCAGAGCAGGAGCCAATGGCTCCCAGAACTGGTTTGAACTGGACACCAAATGTGCCCCTTAGTGCAGACTTTCGGGCACTCACAGAGTGCACCCACTCAGCCCCAATACACTAAATCCTGTCTGGGAGGTGGTCACACCTCCCCGTGACAGGATGCCTATTGTGCTGCCTTCCTCTGCTCGAGCTTGGCTCAGCAGCAGGAGGGCAGAAATGTGTCTCTGGTCGGCAGCATCCATTTTGTGCAGACTGGGTCGAGAAGGCTGGCACCGGATAGACCAGTGACCCCACGAAGCTCGCTTCAGAAGGGTGGAATCATACCTCCCACACCGGTTACTGGTGTGGAGGTATGATTCCAAGGTGTTTGATACCTAACACGATATGTTTCTATGCAGCCGTTTTCGAGATAGCATTTACCGCGCGGTTATGATGCACCTCTACCTATATGTCCAGCTGAGTCACAGACAACCCAGGAGAATGGTCTCCGAAGGCTGCAGAGAGGCTCTGCTCATGCAGGGGCACCCTCTCACCCAAAACCCAGCACCCTGCCTTCAGGATTGATAAGGTCTGCTATAGGGGTGACATAAGTTTTAAGTGTAGTGACCTATAGATATAGTGAACCTATAGCTAAAGTAAGTGGTGCAAGCACCAGCTTACACAGGTTGCAGTAGCAGACCTGTAGTTCCATTTTGCAAGGCCTCTCATGGGTGGCATAATACATGCTTCAGCCCATGGGAGGCCTCTGGGGGTACCTATGCCCTGGGTTTGCTGATCTTGGGGCAAATGGCATCATTTTTCCTGTGGCCTGGATTCGTACAGACAAAGCAATAAGGTTTCTTTTCAGGGGAGGAAGGAGTTTGGGACCCACCCCCAGAAGAGGATTTTTGGGGCCCTTCAGAGGACTTATCTTTTGATTTATTCCCACCTTTCTCTTGGGTCTTGGAAGAATCTTTCTTCTGGTCACCACCCTGGTTCTTTTGTTTGGGTTCTGACCCATTTATCTGCCTTCTTTCCTAATTCTTGGGGAGAAGTCAGACCTGAGTCCACCAGGTACTGGTGCAAAAGCTGGTTTTGACAATTAAGGATCTGCTCCCTCATAATCAAATTGTACTGCCAAGTATCCAACCTTCCAGAGCCTTTGTAGCACAATCTACAAAGTCTACCCAGTCCTGAGTCTGTGCTTTCTGGTTGTCTCTGAACTTAATCCTGTATTGTTCAGTGGTTAAGCCAAACCTATCAATGAGAGCACTCTTCAGTACTGAGTAATTGTCAGCATCCTCTTCTCTAACAGTGAGGAGCTTATCTCTACCTTTGTCAGCAAAGGAGAGCCACAATATAGCTGCCCACTGCTCTTGAGGGACCCTCTGTACTTTACAGGCCCTCCCCAAAGCAGTTATCCATTTGTGGATGTCATCCCCACCATGGTAGGGAGGGACTATCTTGCTCAGGTTCCTATGATCATAAGTATATTCCTTACTTCTAGGGACACTATTGCTGCCACCATGGGACTCTAGTCCCAATCTTTTCCTTGCCTTCTGGAGTTCCAGGGATTCCTTATCTAGGGCCAATTGCTCTTGCCTGAGCCTAAGCTTGACTCTCAAGCTCTAGAAATTGGCACTGTCTGTCATAAGAGCTCTCTCTTATGAGATATGGAGGTCCCTGCAGACTGTCCTGAATGGTAAGATTTTCCAGAGGGAGATCTGGATCTCATAGGTAAACTCTGCACTCTTCCAGGAGGAGTAAAGAGAGGGCCATTGAGGCCTTCTCTACCCTCTTCCTGAAGATCTGAGTTGTCCAGGTGGGAATAATCTGGAACCTCCTGGCCATGGTTTGAGTCTAGGTCAAAAAAGGTTTCACCTCCTGGCCTGTCCTCATTCCCTGGCCCACCCACTCTTTCTACCTCATCTGACCCTGGGGTCTTCCTAAGGTCATCTAAGAGTAACACCTCAATGAGGCGTTGGGTGTTGGCATTTCTCCCTGTCTTCAGCTTCCTAGAAACACACATGGCTTTCAATTCTTGGAATGAAAGACCATTGTAACTAGAAGGCAGAGAGCCACCGGCTTCCCCTTTAGAAGACATAACTAAGTGTGGTGTGGTGTATGCACCTACCTAACCTAGTGGGAACTAAACTCTCTTAGGTTGGAGAAAAAGGGTGTGCTAGACCCTTAACTTACCCAACCCTAAGTTTAGTAGAACTTACTTATTCTAAACATTAAGTATTATATGTGCCTAATACTTTAGTGGTTTTCAGTGAATCAATACAAAGAGATTTATCTGGTAAAACAATGCAGGCTTGAATCCCAACCGCTGCACACCAATGTGAGAAGTTGGCCTGGTATATGATGTCCACTAATTAAAGTGGGCACCTTGCACCAGTCCAAACGACCCTTATGATGTATGAGGTCAAAGATAACCTTTAGAAAGCTATCGTAGTGGTAGCTGTGGAGAGCAGCCTTCAGGCTTAATCTTGAAGGAATGTAAAGTAGCTTGTTTTACCAGAATATCACCTCCTGCATTAACTAAATGAAAGGAGAACCACACAGTAGTTATATAAAAAATATGTATTTATTAATATAACACTCTCTAGTATCCTCTACCCGAGGATAGAACAAAAAGCACACAATACGAGATCACTATAACAGTTATAAGTAGCACAATACACAGTGGGTTCCAGGGGGAGGCCAAAACATATACTAAAATAGTGGTATAACAACTACAACTCGGGTCAAGACAAGGTCTGGAGCATGTAGAATCGCTGGGACCCCAAGGAACCACCCAAGGTGAGTAGCTAGGGACCCCACGGAGGACAGGTGCAGTGTGCTAACACGACCGCGGGCTCCGTACAATTCTATGGGGAAGTCGCGGTTGCAATTTTACAGTTTAAGGACCCTTCTAGGAGGACTTCGAGCAAACCCTTTGGAACTTAAGAGATTGGAGAGCCACCCCACCCATGGATACAGTAGTACCCGAGTTACCTATCCCAGAGGAGCCGGGTGCATAGGCCTGGAGTGGTTTCGGAAACCGCTGTCGTTCTCAATGGAGGGCTGTGAAGAAGTATTGCTGCCGTGAAGGTGAAAAGGGTCCGGTGGAATCCAAGCCTGGATTCTGAAAGGAAGGAACGTGAAAGCAGAGGGGACAGAGTCTGGGTCACTTCAGAATGACCAGGGGCCCGGTAGACGAATGCCCACCAATGTCGGGTGCTTCAGGTGCGAAGAAGGGATGCTGGACTCTGCAGCCACGAGGACCAGGAGAGGTCGAGGATGACCAGGAGCCAGATACGAGCTGCCCCACAAAGGATGTCGAGTGTTGAGGGGTCGGTGTCCGGCGGGAGCACCAACAAGCCTTGGCAAAAGCAACTCACACAGGGAGGTCAAGCAGGTTACGGTGTGGACCAACAAGGTCCAGGAGACTCACCAAGCAATGGGGAGTCAGGGCACATCTGGAGCAACCAGGAAAGCTCAACAGAATTCAAGATGACCCTCAGGGGGACCCACAGGCCGGATGACAAGGAGTCACGAGGGGACCTCAAGCAAGATCACAAAGTACCAGCCCACGAAGCACTCTTTGTGAGGAGGCCGGAGTTTTTGGGTGGAAATACTGCTCAGGGTCAGGACTACATGGAGTCCAATGCACAAGCTCAGGAATTGTCAAAAGCATATGCACTTGCAAATAGATGCGGTGCACAGGGGTTCGGGTTATGCAGTCCCCACGAGAGATACTGGCCTCAAACTTGCTGAGAGGGCAGATCAATCTCAGAAACCTTCGTAACCCACCTCCTGTGTTGCTGAAATCTTCGGAGTCCGCAGGAGCTCAGGAACAGCAGACCAGTCAGTTGTGTTGAGGTGCCTGCGAATGCAGGGGAGTAACTCCTTCACCCCAAGGGAGATTCTTCAGTTGTCCTTAGTGCACCAGAGGTCCTGCACGGAGCCTGTATGGAGCAAGGGCACATTCAAAGCTTTGGACGGAGCGGGAGACGAAGTCGTGCCCAGTCGAAGTCCAGTGTGTCCAGACGGTCAAAGGTCAGCGGCTTCTTCCTGTAGAATCTTGTCCACGTAAAATCTAAAGTCTTACAGCCAGGTAAGCCCTTTTGTACCCACGGGAGGGGGTTGGACAGATTCGGGGGACCCTCCTAGGGGAGGGTCAGGACAGAGGGGTGGTTACACCCATGTCCTTTATCCAGTTTCGCGCCAGAGCAGGAGTCAATGGCTCCCAGAACTGGTTTGAGCCGGACTATGCACAGGGACACCAAATGTGCCCCCAGTGCAGACTTTCAGGCACTCACAGAGTGCACCCATTCAGCCCCAATACACTAAATCCTGTCTGGGAGGTGGTCACACCTCCCCGTGACAGGATGCCTATTGTGCTGCCTTCCTCTGCTCGAGCTTGGCTCAGCAGCAGGAGGGCAGAAATGTGTCTTTGGTCGGCAGCATCCATTTTGTGCTGACCGGGTCGAGAAGGCTGGCACCCGATAGACCAGTGACCCCACGAAGCTCGCTTCAGAAGGGTGGAATCATACCTCCCACACTGGTTACCGGTGTGGAGGTATGATTCCAAGGTGTTTGATACCAAACACGATATGTTTCTATGCAGCCGTTTGAGATAGCATTTACCGCACGGTTATAATGCACCTCTACCTATATGTCCGGCTGAGTCACAGACAACCCAGGAAAATGGTCTCCGAAGGCTGCAGAGTGGCTCTGCTCATGCAGGGGCACCCACTCACCCAAAACCCAGCACCCTGCCTTCAGGATTGATAAGGCCTGCTATAGGGGTGACTTAGTTTTAAGTGTAGTGACCTATAGATATAGTGAACCGATATCTAAAGTAAGTGGTGCAAGCACTAGCTTACACAGGTTGCAGTAGCAGACCTGTAGTTCCATTTTGCATGGACTCTCATAGGTGGCATAATACATGCTTCAGCCCATGGGAGGCCTCTGGGGGTACCTATGCCCTGGGTACATGGGTACCATATACTAGGGACTTATAAGGGTACCCCAGTATCCAATCTGGGGTGTACCAAACTACATGGCATAACATTTTAGGGAGAAAGCAGATAGACTGGGGTCCTGATTAGCAGATCCCAGTCAGACTAGTCAAAAACCTGCAAAACACCAGTCAAAAAGTGGGGGTAACCAATCAGTCAGATCCCACCTTCCTACAGTGATTTTTAAAAATCTTCTGGAAATTGAGAGATCTCATTAGATACGTTTCAAAAACTCAATGAGAAAGGTCTCCACAAAGTCACTTGTTTCCAGATTTTAATGTTACCAGCATGCTTCTATCATCCTCTCAGCATGGTCCATATGAACGAACATACAGGTCACAGAATCAATGTGGCTTTGAGCTTCTCTGACAAAGCCGAAAACACAAGGAAGAGGTTTCCGGCATTACAGTCATCGCAGAGAAAAAATTACATATTTTTTGGCCTCATGGAGACTATCATCACCATAGGTTGGAAAGACTACTGAATATTAAGATACAGTGGGGGGCTCTAGGTGGCGCGCACGCAAGATGGCCGCACACCCGTGAGGCTCCTGCAGCCTGGCGTAATTATCCGAAATTTATCCTGCTAGATGGCCCGGCTGTTGGCATATGACTGCAGCTTGATGTTGCCTTGGACCCGCTGACATCCCGGGGCAAGTCTCGACCGATTTGGATCGGCCCTGCTCCCGTCGCGATAAAGTAAAGATCCTGCCGAGGTGAGGCGCAACGCCAAGGGGAAGCCCCAGGACGGAGTAGACCGGGGCCTGACACGAGGAGACTGGGCCCTGTGACGCGACCGGATCGATGGTGCAGAGAGGCGTGGACTGGATCGCTGCACAGCTGCTCCCACCGGACCTCGGCGCGGGATGAGAGGACATTGATTCCCCGTGGCCTGAGTTGGACTGTGCCGACATTACTGTTAAGTTCTTTTGTAGTGGTCTGGCTGTGCTGAGTGCAGGTGGTGGATGCTCAGGGCTGTTGCCCAGCTGGGCGCCTTGATGGTCGCATTTCTTTGACCCCCTCAGGACTGCCTGAACACACACGGAGCCCTCACGGGGAAACTGCGTTGAGCCCGAAGCTGGGGACCAGGCACTTGGGTGGACTCAGGCAACCTCTACTGCCCTGGTGCGGTTTCCCGCGTTGGCGACACCGGACGACGATTGCGCAAGTATTACCGGTGGCGCTGGTGCAAGGGCACTTCTGGGGAGACGGGCCCCGGGGGATCAGCTCCCTACATATATTTGCCACCTGACGCTCGAGGAGACACAGGAGGGTCGATTTCGGACACCCTTACGCCTGCTGCTGGTGAGCGACCGCCTTTTTGAATAGTGAGACGCCGAAAGTGAAATATGGGGACCGTTCCCCTTACCAGAATAGAGGCTCTGGGATATTGCTATTGAAAGTGGGGGTGCTTGAAGGTGTAGGACCCCCGCTGCGGTGCAGAGCAGTGGAGAGAACTGTGGAATTGCCCCGCTCACTCAGGGATTACTTCATCCCAGCGGTGAGTTAAGTATACCCCAGAGATACAGTGCTGCGTTGCGGCAGAATTACATTTCCAGGGCCTTGGGGTGTACACGAATGCGGGGATCACACCTCTTCACTGTTGTGCAATATTACACCGCCTTCTCCTGCAGTTAATCATAAACGGGAACGTGTGCCTCATCGCCATTAACCATTGGGTGCATAGCGGTACTGCGGAAGAACGGATGAACTGAGACCTAGAGCCGCCATGGGCAAGCCAGATACTAGGCAACCTAAAATGAACTTTGAGGCAGCGAAGCGGAACGCTCGAGGCCCGCAGGAAGAACAGGATCTTGACAGGAGAGATGAGGCGCAGGGAGGCGCGGCCGCGCAGACGGACGATGCACAGAGTATCCTGCAAGAAGTCCGCCAGGGATTCGCCACCATAGTGGATAAGGTTGACAGAATGTCATCACGAATGGACACTATTGTACATAAGCTGGAGGGGCACGAAGACCGAATAACAGAGGCAGAGAGACGCATCTCGGATACCGAGGACACGGCATCTAGGGCCACTATGCAAATTGCCCAAATGGAGAAACTCCTGAAACTTATAGATGCAAAGAACGAGGACTTGGAGGCGCGCAGTAGGCGCAACAATATCCGCATTTTAGGTATTCCCGAATCGACCAATACAGGCAAAATGGAGGTATATGTTGAGCAACTGTTACTGTCCTCTATTGGAGCGGATGCCTTGTCCAATCAGTTTATTGTAGAGCGGGCCCACCGAACCTTAGGACCTCGTCCTCCGCCTGGCAGCACGCCGCGCCCCATAATTGCGAGACTTTTGAATTATAGGGATAGGGATGTGGCACTACGTGTGGCAAGGAGTAAACAACTAACCTATGATGGAAATACGTTCTCCATCTATCCGGATTTTACCCCTACAGTCCAGGAGGAAAGGCGCAAATTTACAGACGTTAAAAACAAGTTGAGGATGGCCCAAATTGATTATGCACTATTATACCCTGCGCGCCTCAGGGTCACCCACCAGGGGAAGCAACATTTTTTCACCAAACCGCAGCAGGTGGAGGAGTTTCGGAAACATGTGAAACGTGCGACTCGCACTACTGGAACTCTGGCAGCGTCACAACAATCCTCCTCGACGGGAGCAGAAGATGATCCGCAATGAATGATACTTTGGTATTCACAGGTGACTGGGACATGGAGGAGGGTGTGATTGTCTCGAGATAATCGGAACTACTTCAAGGGTCATATAATCGGATCAGCTGGTAGGCCAATCTAAGCTATCTTTTCTGTACACCAGGCATCCTCTGCCCCCTGGAGCCCGGCTATACCGGCTGGGTTGGACACCGGGGGCGAGAGGTTTCCGTGCTATCACCTAGGGTAGGCCCCCAAAGGGTATTCCCCCACTGTTGTTCACTGCGGAATAATCGCAGGGACTGTTGATTGCTTGTTGTCTATGATGGGAACAGGGGAGGGAGGGTGGGAGATCATTTCTGGCAAGTTGGGGCTGCTTCAGTGGGAGGGGGAGGGGGAGGGGGGGAATGTTTTGTCTTATACAAGTCTGTCACATATGGTTACGCTTTCTTTCTCAGTTCATCATGTGAATTAGACGTTGAGCACTCGGCGCGCAGTATGATTTTATGCTATGTATCTAAACGGGGAATGGGCTGCACTCTTAAGGCGCAGGACCCGTACATCGCAGAGGTGCACGCAAATGGATGACACTGACACTGAAAAATTGAATATTGTTACGTGGAACGTCAGGGGCATGGGAGACCCACGAAAAAAGCGGCACATACTAGCTTATTTGGACAGACACCAGACACATATCGCTATGCTGCAGGAAACTCATTTTGCTCCTCAGAGGCCCAATGCTTTTGCGTGTAGGTGGGCGGAACACAGAATTTTTTCCTCCTATTCGTCTTATGCGAGGGGAACGGCCATACTCATAAAAAAACAGGTACCCTTTCACCTAGCCGGAGCTAACTGGGACACTCAAGGGAGATACTGTCTAGCATGGGGGCGACTGGGGTCGGAGTCAGTCACCTTGGCCTGTTCCTACGGGCCGAATGTAGACGCCCCGGATTTTTATACTTCACTATGGGCTAAGATATTTGAGATAGGTTCCAACCATATCATCTGGGGCGGAGATTTTAATGTTACATATAATCCGAGTATGGATAGGTCCCACCCCTCCCCCCATCACTACACTAAGGCGCGAACTGTTATACAGGATACACTATCTGCTTATCAATTACTTGATGCATGGAGACATACCAATCCCCATAAACAGGAAGGGACGCATTACACTGCGCAAGCAGCGTCATGGGCAAGACTAGATTACTGGTTTCTGTCCCGGGGGCTAGGACCAGCTATTTCCAAGGTACAACACTTGGCTAGAACTTACTCGGATCATGCTCCGGTCAAACTCACATTGTCTTCATCAGACTTTGGCCCACCGCGTTGTGCTTGGAGGCTGAATGCTCCTATGTTATTAGATATGGTCTTTCAGGAAGAATTGAGGGAAGAGATACAAGACTTTTTTGTACGAAATAAAGGCACGGTAGACAGTGTGGAAACCATTTGGGAGGCATTCAAGGCTACACTCCGAGGGATCTGCATGTCAAAGGGTTCTGGGGTACTTAAGGATATCACTAATACACTTCGCAAACTGGAAACAGAACTTAAGGCACTGGAAGCGACATTGGCTTCGGGGCCAGATAGACTAGCGCAACATAAATTCAGAGAGACATTGACAGAGTATATGGACACTGCACAAAGAGAAACACGATTTAGGGGTCGACACTGGGTAGCCCGCCGGTATGGGGAGGGGGAGAGACCCGGCAAAGCATTGGCAGATACGATTAGGAAGCCACGCTATTCCAATTATGTATTGGAACTTGAGGGCCCAGACGAGACAGTATACCGTGACACTGCACATATTCTCAATGCTTTCACACGTCATTACACTAACTTATATACCACGACTAGGAAAGATGAATTGGATTTAGAGACTTACTTAGAAGATGTCATTGGGGTGGTTGAGTGATGAGCAACGGGAATTTCTATGTGCCCCGTTTGAGCTAGACGAGGTTAGGGACGGTATCATGCACATGAAATCCGGGAAAGCTACAGGCACGGATGGCATTCCTATAGAGCTTTACAAAACGTATATAGATTTGATGGCCCCTATCCTGCGGGAGGTGTACGAAGAATCGCTGGAAGCTGGCTGCCTCCCACCATCCATGAGAGAGGGTCTCATCATCTCCCTCTTGAAACCGGAGAAGTCGCCCCAGCAGTGCGATTCCTATAGGCCACTGTCCCTCCTTAACTGTGATGCAAAAATCTTAGCAAAGATCATTGCTACTCGGCTTAGCCTGCTGCTCGAAAATTTGATTCTGCCTGACCAGTCGGGCTTTGTGCCCGGAAGAGCTACTTCCCATAATTTGAGAACCCTTTTCACCATTTTAAATAATGTTTCCTCTGACCTGCCCCTGGCGGCTGTATTTTTAGATGCCACTAAGGCTTTTGATTCCATCGAGTGGGACTATATATTTGGGGTAATGTTGCGAATGGGGTTCCCGCCTCTTTTCCTATCCTGGATTCGGCTATTATATCACCAACCGGTTGCTAAGGTGCTTATAAATGGACGCACATCCCAGGCATTCCCGATCACTAGAGGCACCCGACAGGGGTGTCCTTTGTCCCCCTTACTTTTTGCACTGGCGGTGGAGCCATTGGCGGCAAAACTGAGGCAACACTACAAAGATAAGGCTCTACAGTGTCATATGAGGCAGATACTTATATCTTTATATGCCGATGATATTACTTTATATGTTCGGGACCCGCAACAAAATTTAAATCCTCTCCTCCGGGAATTCATTGTATTTGGGAAACTCTCGGGGATCCAAATTAATTGGGGGAAGTCCTGCATTTTTTCATTGACAACGGCAACGATACGCTTTCCGCTGGATTGCCCCTTAGAGTGGTGTGATGGAGAACTGAGGTATTTGGGCATTCGTATCACCAAGGATAGAGAAGAATTGATGCGCCTTAACTATGGCACTGCGCTGAATCGCATAACAGACTACGTCGCCCACTGGATTACACTACCACTTTCTATGGCGGGACGGGCGTCCCTAATTAAAATGGTGATACTTCCCCAATTGCTTTATCTATTTTTAAATATACCACTTGACCCAGGGAGATATTTCTTTAAAGCACTTAGTTCGGAACTGATACGCCTTGTGTGGGGAGGTAAGCAGCCGAGGCTACAGTGGAATGTACTTATTAGGCCGTACTCACAGGGAGGGTTCGGAATACCAGACTTCGAACTCTATTATATTAGTGCACAAGCCCATTACGCATACTTTTGGGTGCATCAGCCAAGATATATGCCACAAGTGGCGGCGGAACACTGGCTTGCACACCCTATTCCGATAGATGGAGCATTGTACTACTTGACAGGCACCAGGGAAAAGACACAGACCACTGTTACTACTACGGTCACAGCGTGGCAACGTATAGGTCGCATGCTGCATGTTCCCATGATTTACTCTCCGCTACTACCTCTCACGTATCATCCGAGCATGCCCCTTCTCCAAGAAACAATATTTCACAATTTAGGGAGCGGACGCACATCAATACCTGGGGAGACTTATACCATGATGGTCAATTCCGTAACGCGGAACAGGTCTTTCAGGGCCTACAACAAACTCCGCTGGCGCACCCACGTGAATCCTCGGCAGTTGAACCATAGAGACCTGTACCATAGAGGATTCCAGATATGTACACGAATGTCACGTGGGTTCTATCTTGAGAGAGTTGAAGATGTCGCACATGAGCTATATGTATTGTATTTTGATGTGGTCGAATTTATTTTTTGTGCCTGTAAACATACACCAATGATACGCTTGAAACTGTGCACAGCCCTTGTGGGTGTCCCTTTGCTCCTTGATGTTTCGGCAGATAATGTGTTAAATCTTGATAAGTAATGTGAAATGATCCAGTACTGCGTGCACACATGGTCTTGTTATTTAATAATGTGTCGAGTGCAATAAGTATTCATGCGCTTATTGTCTTGTTTACTTGAAAACAATAAAAACAAATAAAAAAAATAAAAAAAAGAAGAATATTAAGATACAGTGGCTGTAAGTAGGTTTCGAGACTGATTTGAAAAATCAGCCTTCCAAATGCATTTTAGAGAAACAAGCAACTCCTTCAGCAGGACAGCTCTCTTTTTTATACAATTTCAGGATTCTAGAGGAAAGACTAAATCATAATATATTAATTAGGCTCTGCAATAATAAATATTAACAACATTTGATCCTAGTGCTAGAATGTAACCACATTTTAAATGTATGCACATCAATAGCTCAGAGAGATGTCTTTGAATTAAAATAACATACTACAGAACGAGTTTTTTTTTTAAATTTTATTTTATTGGCTTTCTTAAAACATACAACTGTGAGGCTCAGCTCAACAAGAGCATGTTGCACTTTACACTCATTAGTCAAATATGAGGCAGTAGGCATCAATTGAAGACGGTACATGTATATCATCACGGTAAAGAATTTAGACATTCCCAGTAGCACTCCCCCACCCTAACATAGACATTTGCCAATTCAACATGTTATAACTGTGTCTCAATGGCAATATAAATTAACGCATATCTCTAAATGCTCTAGCTGTATATTAAGCATGTGCCTCATTAACATCCCTTACTGCGGTGAGTTGATAGGTGTTGTATAATTCCCAGAAGTTTTTAGGCCTGTTATGTGGGGGCAGTAGTTCGCTAAAAAGTTCCGTCTGGGTGCTGCAATATGTCATGTCGCTCTTCCACTGAGCGATCGTGGGGAGTGGACCACGAGACCAGGTGATCGCCACCCTGCGTTTGGCCATCAGCAGTCCCATATCAACCAACCGTCGGGCTCCCTTGGGTATTAATTTGGAGTAGCCCAGTAATGCCAGCGTTGGATCGGGTTCTAGGGCTATCTTAGTAATATGACCTAGTTCCTTAAAGACTGAGACCCAGAAGGCTGAGACGCCCGGGCAGGTCCAGGCCAAATGAAGGAAATCCGCTAATTGTGCATTGCAGCGGTCGCAAGTCGTATCATCCCGTAATCCGTATCTGTGCAATCTCTCTGGGGTATAATAGACTCTATTAACGTATTTAAAGAGTACCAATCTGTGCCGCCCGTTAACTGAGATGCGTTTGGTACTGGTGCAGCAGTAGGTCCACATAGTGTCTGTTATTTCTATATTCAAGTCCCGCTGCCATGCCAGACGGGCCTTGGTGTAATAGTTCGCTCTATATGACATGGATGAGTTGTAAATGGTAGCTACCATTCGCTTTGGGGATTTTGCCCGTATAATGTGTGTTAAAGCTAATAGTTCTGGGGGTTCGAGGTAGTCATCACCCAGGATTACTCGCATCGCGTGTCGCGTTCTGTGGAATTGGAATAGCATCAGTGTGGTAGGTTCTGGATCTTGAGACTTAAAATCATCCCAGGTTTTGGATACCCCACCTTCAAACAGCTCGCCCACTGACTGTATGCCCAGGGTGTTAAGTGCTTGTGTGACCCCCCTTTCTCTGCACGGTGGCAGCCATGTGCACCAATCGAGTTTCAAACGGTGAATACAGGATTGCACCCGCTTGTAATTGCAGTAGGTAGTGCCAGGCATGTGTCGTTGCGTTAATAGAATCTAAAATGCCCGTCCTCCGGTCAGCTGCCTGAAACAGCAACGCAGGAAGTGGGAGCGGGGACGCCACCTCTGTTTCTATGCGTAGGTGTGGGTTATCTGGGGAGCCATGTATCCAATAGTACGCGTGCGCACCCTGCGCGGACCTGTAATATAAATCGAAATCAGGTGCACCCAGTCCACCCATATGATAAGGTAAAACCAGAATTTGCCACTTAACACGCGGCTGTTTACCAGCCCATGCTAACCTGACCATCAATGTGGTTAGACGTTTAAAGAAAGCGCGCGGGAGGACCATGGGAATGTTGGTAAATAAAAACAGAAGTCGCGGTAACACCACCATTTTCATGATGGATATTCTACAGAGGAGGGACAGCGGGAGCCGTATCCATCTCTCAACATCATCTTCTAACTTGCTAAAGGTCGCCCGTAATTTTCCCGGAATACTATCTCAGAGTCTGTGTGAACTTTAACACCCAAATATCTCACCACATCTGTAGTCCATTGCAGAGGGTAGTCCGGTTCAATTTGAGGTGTGTTCGGCGTAAGTGGGAAAATAATAGATTTCGGCCAGTTTACATGGAGACCTGACAGGCCACCAAAGCGCACCACCTCTCGGAGAACGGCCGAAAGATTGGATTCCGGGTGTCTAACGTATAGGAGCATGTCATCGGCATATGTGGATACTATAAGTTTATAGCGCGGGAAGCATATACCCCGATGCAGGTGGTATTCCCTAAGCGCACATGCAAGAGGCTCTGCGACTAACGCATATAACAATGGCGATAACGGGCAACCTTGCCGTGTACCCCTTGAAATGCGTATGGGGTCTGTCACCATGCTGCCTATTTTTATTCTGGCCGTGGGCCTGTGGTAGAGTGTACCTGGAAGTTGAAGAAAGACTGGGCCCACACCCATCCTAGTCAATACGTGAGTCATGAACGGCCATTCTATAGAGTCGAATGCCTTCTCTATGTCCAGGAAGACTGCCACAGCGGGCGTCTCTGTCCTGATGTGTTGTAAAGCTCCAAATACGGTACGTAAATTGTAGGTTACATTTCTACCGGGAACAAACCCCGCTTGTTCCGGAGCCACTAGTATAGGGACTAGAGGGACCAACCGGTTTGCAAGATTTTTTGCGAAAATCTTCGTGTCTACGTTAAGTAGTGACAGCGGACGGTAAGAGGCGCAGTCCAACGAGGACTTACCGGGCTTGAGAAGAGCAACTATCACTGCTTCTGTCATGGAAGGTGGCATATTACCTGTAACACACATGTCGTCAAACAGTGTAGCCAACTGCGGAAGTAGCTGGTCTATGAAGGCCCTATAGAATGAGACCGTAAGTCCGTCAGACCCTGGAGCACTCCCCGCTCGCATGCTAGACAAAGCTAGAAGTATTTCGTCCCTTTCAATGGGTCTCATGAGGAACTCCCTATGTGTGTTAGAAAGCCACAGAAGTTTTATATGTGCTAAGTAATCTATAATCTCTTCATCGGTGGCGGCATTGCGAGAGGCATAGAGTTCGGCATAATATTGACGGAATCTATCTGCCACCTCCGTAACGTCATTTAAGATCTCGCCATCTGCCGACCTGACTTCCACCGTTTGCACCATTTCCCTGCGTTTCATGAGTAACTGCGCTAAAACTGACCCTGGTCGTTCACTCACTACAGAACGAGTTTTAACCCACATAATCCATCGTGGCCAAGACGTTTTCTAACATTTGTTGCTTAAATCAATAACTGTCCCACACTACTCTTGTGACCATTTTCAGCTGTATGCAGTTTACGGCTTCGTCCCCAGTAATTGTCCAAATCTGCTATTGAATGCTGTTGTTTGAACATGTTTGTAACAGACTTCTCCCTGTCCTCCACACTGATCGCAGAGTTGAAATGAGGAGAACCCTCATCTTGACTTGATTAAAAGTTTGGTAATATCATCTACTTTTACCTTCCCAAAACATTATTTGCCACATATTTCTATGTCATTAACAGCATGAGTGTGGAGCCCTAGCCAGCACAGCAGACACTCAATCATTTGAATGCCCATAGCTCAACTGTTTGCTTGCATAAATATCTGCATAAAATCTATTCATGGATTGGAAAGAAGTTTCTTAAATTCATCCTAGGTAAGACCAAGCTACTTCTGATCAGAAACCACCCTGAGCATTGGAATGCCTCTCTCTGGTTGGTTTGCTTAGGTTCTGCCCCACTGTCTGTCCTTTAGGTTAAATCTTTGATTTGTTTTCTTGGCCCTAACAACCTTGGCTGAAAAAAACAGGTTAATTTAATGGTGAGCTCCTGTTTAGATCTCGTCCTTATACTGTGGATGGTGTATCCTTTCTGCTTAATTCTTACACCTCACCCTGGTTGCTTTCTGCATACACTGTAGATCAGGGGTCTCCGGCCTTTTCTGTAACTAGAGCTTCTTCTGATCATTGAAAATAGTTCCAAGCTACTAATAGTTTGAACCAGTGATTCCTAACCTTTTGACTTCTGTAGACCTCCACTTAGTCATTACTGAAACCAGAGGACCCCCACTGAGTCATTATTGGAATCCGGGGACCTCTACTGAGTCATTACTGGACCCCAGCCTAAGCATTTTCCATAAACTGAACCGCAAAACAATACACAAATATACAGAAACAGGCATTCATCAAACAAATGCACAAGTCATTAAATATTTTATTTAATTCACAAATATAAAAACGAAGTCAAAATTTTAATTTTAATGGGAAGATTGGAGTTTTTCTAAAGTCATTCATCATCCATACTATAATCTTTTTGGTGCACTTGCACTGCTCCCATGTTTCAATTTGAGGCTACTAACTTCATTTTTAGTCTCCAATTTCAAATTCCTTCACATTTACAGAACGTTTTAAAATGTTCAGCTTTACATTTTGCTTCTTTATTTTTATACATTATCAATTTGTTAATATTATTTAATTTTGTAAGCAGTCGCTGATGCCCTGAATAGGCTTAGCGGACCTCAAAGAGTACCCGGACCATCTATTAAGAAACACTGGCTTAGACCATTGTTACTTTAACTACCATGTTAAATACAATCACTATAGTGACCACACCTTGCAATATTACTAGAAGTGACCACCCAGGTGTGTGTCACAATATCGAGTGATAAAATATAGTCATGACAAAATATAAAATCCAGAATATTGACTAATACAGTGTCATAAAATTATGTATATGTAAGTATAGATTTACTATTCTTAAGTCCTCTTCTATGTACCTTGAAGGTACCTATAGATAACTCCACATCTATGAACCTTGAAAGTACACATACCTTCAAGATAAACAGATGTGGTGTTAAGAATGTAAATAAAATTAAACTTAACTATAAATAAGTACTTTCATGATGTTGTGAGACTCAGTATTCTGGATACAATATGTTGGATGGATGATATTTAAAACTTTTAGATCCTTGTGCAAGTTCACAGAGAAGCAGGTGTTCAGAGTCAGTCATCTCATGACACCCACATATGCTCTCCTACCTGTAGACACTTTACCAATGAACTATGAGCACATGCACGATGGACCTATTATCAAATCAAAAAATAATACTCTTATTTGCCAGATCATCATCCCAAATCGCCACACAGCTACTAGGATGAGGAATGACTCCAGGAAATGTATGTTATTCCTGTTGAACTATGCATGAGGTGACCGGTGACCTCTCAACACACCTTCCTGCAAGGCAGCTGCAAATCAATTACAACTGTGTGCAGCTCTGAGGCATCACAAAAAACGTCCACTTCCTTCCACAAAGACACCTCATTGGAACTTTGTAGAAACTCTTACCATATTCTCTTATTTTTCTGAACTACCTTTAACAGCATCATGAAATGGCACTTACTCTTTAAACTAGCAGTTTCCCTGGTCAGCCTACTAGAAAATGGCCACCATAATGACTTACTCATGAAGTAAAATTGAACTTGCTTTAAAGGTACCTTCTCACTCAGCAACATCCTTTATAGGTGATCTAAACACCTATGCCCTTGGTATGGCAGCTTCTTCTACTATGGCATCCAACTTTACATCAAGGTATGGTAGACTTGTCACTGGCCAGCGTTGTCTCAATCTGCTCATCAGTCTCCATAATGAAGTACTGTAGTGCTCTATGCTCATGATGTCATGATGATCTGTGCTATTGTTTATGATGTCATTATGTTCTGGAATGTGAGGAGTCACTTGACTGAGCAATGGCAGTTGCCTGTGAGCAGTTGCCAGTACAGGATGCTACTCCAAAGCAGTCTCTATTGTAATAATTAAATCTATTTTATCAGAAACATGACTCGAGTAGCTACTACAATATGATTGCAAACAAGCTGAAGGTGTTAGAGACTGCAGAACACACGTTCAAATCATCAAAGAAGTAAAGTGCACCGGGCCTACCTTGTTGAGGCGCTTTTCCTGTTCCACCCCAGCTTTCACCTGCATTGAGGGCAGCAATACAGGTGGCTTGCAGTGAAGTTTTCAGTTTCTATAGTATCCCGAAAGTTAAAGGAACAGAAAAGGTCAGTTCAAATGTGCAAGGTTTTCTATTGCACATTAGGAAAAGGGATAGCACTGGCATAGCAACAGAGACTGTTGTGGTGTCATCCTAAGCACCGACACAATGGCCGCCATATTGGATGCAGATTCCTTTCTAAGCGCAACATTTCCAGAGTGACAGTATAGCTTACGTGTGATGCGGTACACACTGCTGCAAGTGTCTGCATGCCACCATATTGGATCCACTTTCTGCAACCATTTCAACCCATTCTAGTTGATGTATAACGCAGCATTCACTGCAGCAGGAGTCGACATGCCACCATTTTGAAAACAGTGGGTGTTTACAGCAGAGCGGTGGTGAAAAGGTTATGCGTGCAGTAGATTTGTGCTTTGGATTCACCCCAATGTTGCGTACACCACTGTGATGCGCATACCTGGCGAATACAAAAACTGAAGCTTGTATAGCGCATCGATGTTGTGGTAATGTCATGTTTTAAGTATACAGATTATTTGCGCATTAGGTGATGTGCACACCTGCTATTAAGGAGGAGCTCGTCTTGAAGTTGCTTGATAAGTTGGGCGTTGCGGTGATGCACACACCTGTTTGATGCAGTGACTTGCTTATATTATTTGAAATAAAAGTTGTAAAAGCATATCTGTGGGGTTACATATGTTTAAAACACACAGTGTTGGCAAGATAGATGTTAAAGATTTAAGACTAAACCCTAATCACTATTTTGAAAATATTTTTACCAGTTGTCACGCTCATAACACTACACTCAGGGCACTAATATAGTAAGAGGTTGCAGGGTACTTTCACTATTGATATTTTAAAAATGAATATCAAATTTTAACGACCTATATATTCGCAGCTAGCCTATACGTATAATGAGGTCGGTTACACCATCACTTTTAGCAGTACCTGGGAATCCACCATTTACATTGAAAAACTCGTATGATGCTTTTGTTATGTACTTAGGAGTGGCTGGAGTGTCACGTTATCGCCCTGAAAGGAAATAAATTCTACTCCTTTGCTCATTGGGTTTCGAAGGAAGGTCTGTATATAAACATCTACCACCACATTTATAATTAATGAAGGTGATGGACCAGATGAATATATGAAAACAGTTAAAAAATTGGAGTTCAGATTTGACATTCAACCCAGTCTGGTAGTAATCAGACACAAGTTTTTTCAGAGGGAACAAAGTTGTGGTGCGGATGTTGACACATACATTTTAGCACTCAGAAGGCTGGTTGCTGGCTGTCAATTTAAGGCATTTACTGATGAGCTAGTCTGCAAGTGCACAGACAAGTCTATACAACAGAAGCTATTGTCCATGGGTAATCCATCTCTTGAGGAAACCATAAGAATGGTGAAAAGCATAGTCAAGTTGATAGAACCTATAGGGGCAGAGAAAATGCAAGAGGACAAGTCAGTCAAAATAACATGGGGAGATAGTAGGTCATTTTTCAAACAACCAAACACATGCTTTAGGTGTGGGAACACAACTCATACCAAAGGCAACATTGTGCGTCCTGCAAAAAACATAACGTGCAGGTTGTGTAGCAAGGTTGGTCACGTTGCCAAAGTGTGCCAAAGTAGTAAACGCAGTGGGAATAATTTTCATAGCAATCAAATGAATGTAAATGGTGCTGATGTGGCTAATGTGTCTGAAGTTGAATGTAATGAAGTAAACAAAATACAAGATGATCTTAGGGGCTTGTAATAGTGGTTACAGAGAGTCCGGTAGTGAGTAGTGATCCTTCCCTAGGTATTGACCCTTACATTGAAATAGGAATTGGTGACAAAAGAATTAATCTACTGGTTGATTCTGGGGCCTGAATCACAATGATCGCCCATGAACTGTTCAAAGAAACTTGGGACAATAGACCATTAGAATCACCGGACAGGTCACCGCTGTCCTACAAAGGACGCAAAATTGAGCTCGCTAGGTATTTTGAAAACATTTTGGAGTGCAGACGAAGGAAAATTCTGGGAAAGATGTATGTGGTGATCAAGGGTTTGTCCATATTGAGCTGGTTTCACCAGAGATTGTTGAGACCAGGTACCAAGGAACAAATGTTGGTTGCTGGGTCAAATGATTTCAATGAGGGAATTGTGAAACGGTTTCCCTCAGTCTTTACTATGCAGTTGGGCACTATCAAAGGGTTCCCACATCAGATCAAAGTCAGGTTGAGGCTGTTCCAGTCAAACATAAATTGAGAAGTGTGCCATTTAGTGTTAGAGGGAAATTTGAAAGCGAACTTCAGAATTGTGTGAAAAGGTATTAATGAGCTTATTGAGGCCTCCTTGTGGTTGTCACCTTTGGTTGTGGCATGTAAGAAGAACAGTAATTTAAGAGTATGTGTTGATCTTCGAAACTTGACAAAGCATATTTGGGTAGATTCACGTCCTCTCACAAAGATCACTGAATTGTTGACCATGATTGGTGGTTCCAAATGTCTTTCAAAACTTGATCTGGCAGCAGCTTATCATCAGGTTGTTCTTGATCCATCTTCTAGACATCTAAAAGCTTTCGTATCACCCATAGGCATGTTTCAATACTGCAGGATGCCATTCAGGTTGGCGTCGGCAGGCGCTGTCTTTCAGATGATAATGTTTCAGATGTTTAAGGATGTCAAAGGTGTGGTTGTTTTTCAAGACAATGTTTTGATCAATGTAACAATGCTAGAAGACCATGATAATACATTAAAAGAAGTATTGAGAATAATGCAAGAAAAGGGTGTGGCATTGAAAGTTGAAAAGTACCAGTTTCTGAAAGATAAGGTAGAATATTTTGGACATGTAGTGTCTGAGCATGGGGTTGAACCAAGGCCTGGGCTTGTCAACAGTGGCGGCTGATAGGGAATGGGGCGGGGTCAGGGGATCTTGGGGGGAGTAGAAAATTTAAAAAAAGAAAGAAAACTTACCTGCAGTCGCAATGCTGCAATGCAGCATGGTGATTGGTTTTAGCGGTTTCCTGCCGCTAAAACGGCGATAATTTTAACGTGGGTCTTGCTAATATGCCCCACAGTTTTCACGTTTTGCATGTACATATGATAACCAAATGATGGTAATTTATTAAATTTGAATGATTTTCTGGCATGTTTTCCTTTAAAAAAAAGATATGAGGTTGGCCAGTGTGACACATGACTAATGCCCAGGAAATGCTTCGGGTACTGTACGTCAGTTGAGTTTCTTTCTCCCCCATCCCCCAGTTGACAGAGTGCGCTGTCCACCTAAGCCCTGTCCTCGCTACTGATTTGTGAGGCATGTTACAAGCTGGTAAAAAAGCTCAGCAGGTTGAGCGCCAGCTCCACATTCCCATTTGTAATGTCTAAGGTTTAAATGTACCAACTCAGCCTTTAATCCTTCCCAATTGGAAGAAAAGCTGGACTTCCATTGAGCTCAGTCATTGTGCAATCTAATATTCGAGCGATCCGAAACGATGAACTTTTTTTAGTTCTATGCCATGCAAACTGTTACTACTGCTACTGCAGGTGGGATTAGCGATTCCAGGTGAGTTCACCTTTGTAGCACAGGCAGGCAGGCTCTGTAGACCCTATCTTGGACAATTGCGTATATTCCGCTACACAAAATGCCACCTGGTGACTAAATGTTAGCTCTGGGACCCTGGCACTAACCTTGCTAGCCCAAGTGAGCATACTGTGTGATTTATTAATCTCCCCCACCTCAGCTTCTTCTTCTGCCAAATCTAGGAGTGCTTAGAAACTGGGAAACATTGACATTAAGTCCTAGATATAAAAATAAAGCGCAAATTACTTTTTTTCTTTTTTTTATAAAAAGCACCACCTTGACCTTACCACTCAGGTGAATGGCAGACTGGCTCCTGGGAGTTGTTTCCCCATCTCCCAGTGCCTAGTGCTTCTTGTCTGCACCGTCTCGCCCTGTTGAAGCCACAGAGTACCCGGTGGGAGCTCTTTGATGCAAATCACTGCATTTGATTCTCTGGCTATCTGAATGCCAGCTGCTCATTGCTCGATCTGTATGTTCATCTGCGTTTGCAAATTGTTATGTTTAGTTGATAGTTAGGGTTAGGTTTAGGGGTAGGTATGTTAGTCTTAGGGTGAGGGATAGGATTAGGTTTAGGGTAAAGTCTAGAGTTAGGGTTAGGGCTAAGGTTTCACTCTGGATTAGAGGAAGGTTGAGGCTTAGCGTGAGGATGAGGTTTTGGTTAGTCGTACAGTTGGGGAAGGGTTAGGGTTAAAGTGAGGGATCGAGTTTGGGTTAGGCTTAAGGTAAGGAAAATGTGTAGGGTTAGGGCTAGTGTTGTGGCTACAGTGGGGGAAGGAAGTGGGGTTAAGTATGGGATAGAGTATGTTTAAGGATAAGGGTCAAGGGTAGGATTGTGGTTGATGTTAGAATTAGGTTAGGAAGTAGGGTAGAGTTAGGACAAAAGTTAGGAGCAGTGATGGTTAATGTAAGCTTTAAGGTTAGGGTCAAGCTTAGTTTAAGGGGTAGTGTCAGGTTTAGGGTCAATGTAGATGTATAGCCAGTGCAGTGAGGTCTAAACCCAATACCACTGTCATTGGTACAACTTCAAAGTAGCATGCCAGTGGCTATGTCAGGCGTTTCAAGGTAAGCTGAGCATGGTGCACCACCAGTAGTAGTGGGAGAGCTGGCATTCATGTTGGATGACTTTTCAGGTGAGAGGATGCAGAATTTTTTCTGAAAATCTTTTCCAAAGACATCAAGGTGATTGAAAGCAAGATTGGCAATGGAAGGAGGTCTGGGAGGGTGGCATGCCTGTTCGGGGCCTGCCCATGCCTAAGGTATCACTGGTGGGTTTGTTGCCCAAGCAAGTAACGGGAAAATTTACGTTAATGTCGCACTTGTCACTAGCTCCTAATGAAGTACAGTTTGTAGTCACCACTTGGACATGGCAGAGTATTCTGCAACCACATCTGAATGATGCGTTAATCAGAGCAGAGGGAGTTGGTTGCTTGTAGACCAACGCAGACAGTAAGTCTGCATTTCGTTTGTTTCTTGTTCACCCACAAATCTGCCCACCATTCACTTTAGTTGGGGAGTTTTCAGATCGGTTGTGTCAGCTTGTGTCAAACATTTTAGCACTGTCCTGATGTAGCGATTCATTAAGGTGACTGGTTAGACAGTGCACTGTGTTGATGATTTGTTGTTGATAGGGGCAGCAGAGTAGCCATCTGGCTCAATCAGGGTTGATAAAGCACAGCTACTCACCCATGAGGGTCTCAAAGCGCTGGGGGTAGTGAGGTACGGCTCCGTTGAGTGCTGGGGTCATCCGAAGAGCCATGTCTTGAGGTCCTTCCTGAATTGGAGCAGTGTAGGGACTTGCCGGAGGTGGAGGGGGAGGTCGTTCCAGGCCTTGGTTGCAAGATAGGAGAAGGACTTTCCTCCCGTTCTGGTCTTGTAGATGTGTGGGATGGTGGCCAGAGAGAGGTCAGCTGATCGGAGGTGTCTCTTATGTGCATGGAAGGAGAGGCAGTTGTTTAGATATGCTGGTCCGATGTTGTGGATGGCCTTGTATATGTGAGTGAGGAGCTTGAAGGTTATTCTTCTTTCGATGTGGAGCCAGTGGAGTTCGTGGAGGTGTTGGTTGATGTGGTTGTGACGAGGGATGTCTAGGATCAGTCTGGCTGCGGCGTTGAGGATGGTCTGGAGTTTGCGAAGTAGTTTCTTGTTGTTTCAGGCAGAGAGAGCATTGCTGTAGTCCAGTTTGCTACTGATGAGGACGTGCGTGACCATTTTTCTGGATTCGGATGGGATCTATCTGAACATTTTTCGTAGTATTACGGAGGGGGTTGAAGCAGGCTGCGGATACGGCGTTGATCTGGCAGTTCATCATGAGTGATGAGTCTACTATGATGCCGAGGTTTGGTGCGTGGTCCATGGGGGTGGGAGGGTTTCTGAAGGCGGGGGCCCACCAGGTGTCGTCCCATGCAGAGGGGGTGGAGCCAATAATGAGGACTTATGTTTTCTCGGAGTTGAGTTTCAGGCAGCTCTTCTTCATCCAGGTGGCAACAGCTTTCATCCCTTCTTGGAAGTTGTGTCTGGTGATGTTGGGTCCTTTGGTGAGGGAGAGGATGAGCTGAGTGTCGTCGGCATAGGAGACAATATTGAGCCTGTGGTTTCTGACAATGGTTGCAAGGGGGGACATGTAGATGTTGAAGAGGGTGGGGCTGAGGGAGGATCCATGGGACACTCTACATCTGATCTCTGTTGGTTCTGGGAGGTAGGGCAGGAGTCTGACTCACTGAGTTCTGCCTGTGAGAAATGAGCATATCCAGTCAAGCGCCTTTCCATGGATGCCGGCCTTGTGGCTACAGCGCGGTGGAAGGCGGTGTTGAATGCAGCTGAGAGGTCCAGGAGGATGAGGGCTGCTGTTTGGCCCTGGTCGAGGAGGGAGCGGATTTAATCGGTGGCGGCGAGTAGGGCGGTCTCAGTGTTGTGGTTGCTGCAGAATTAGGATTGGGAGATTCCAGGATGTTGGCTTTGATGAAGTTTGCTAGGGGGGTGTTGACGGCCTTTTCGATGACCTTGGCTGTGAATGGAAGCAGGGAGATGGGCTTGAAGTTCTTGAGGTCTGCCAGGCCGGCGGATGGTTTCTTCGGGTGGGGGTTGACTTTGGTGTGTTTCTAGTTGTCGGGGAATGTGGCGGTTTTGAGGGAGCAGTTGATCATCCAGCATAGTTCGGGTGCGATGGCCGTGGTGGCTCTATGGAAGATGTGGGGTGTGCAGGGGTCTGAGGGTGCCATAGTTCCCTCTAACGTGCGCAGGAGCGCGCGCACAAGGCCTTCTTCCAGCGCGCACACACACTTGCAAAGCGCACACAATGCCAAAACTCCGTTCTTCAACCACAAATGTAAACATACATGGGCAAAATGCGAGGAGCAGTGGCAGCGCATTTGCGAGATCAGACGGAAGAGCAGCTATTCTGCCACAGACACGCTACAGATTAGAGAGCTCACAACTTCTGCACTTGCTGCTTACTCTGTTATGGCTAGGAGCCTTTAAAAGTCATGCAAAGGCGGTGTGGTGTAATGGTAGCACTGCCGACTTTGAAACACATACAAGAGGTTCGAATCCAGGTAAAGACATTTTTTTTCGGCCCTGTGAAAAGCTTCTGAAATGGCATCATAAATAATATACACTGATTTCCATCCAGGAAGTCTGTATTTAACCTAATGACCCTGGGTGAGAGGCTGCGATCACACTATACTTTAAGGCCATTGAGAAAAGTAAACCCAGAGGCGGCTCTATGGTAAGACTTGTAATATAATATAGCTAATCCTAACTTGCGATCTGAACTGTACAACTTTCCCTGCTCTCTCATTGAGACTGAGGGGGAAGAGACGCAGTGTTAACTCCCAAGGGAAAATGTTTCCAAGCTCTGCATTTCACTTAATCTCCCCATATCTTAAAAATAAATCTTAATGAGTCTTTGAGTAATGCAACTGGTGCTCATGCAAGGGGCTCCAGTGCCCTTGGGCCAAGTTCACCCTATATAAAACTGAAAAAAACTAGCAACATTTGGGGACACAACCCAGGATGAAAGTATTGTAGACAGCATATATTTATTTTTTGTAGTGGAACTGGCCTGCATTTCATCCACAGAAGTGTAGCTGCCTCTGTTATGTGATTGGCTTATCAGTTCATGTTTAAAACCACTCACTTTTAATAAATACTTTCTAAATATTTTGGATGTATTAAAGGGAAACACTTCCACATATTAAAGAAATACTCTTCTTGAATATTGAATGCAACCTTGCAACATATTCAACATGTTAGAAAATGATATTTCAATTATTTTCAAGGGTCATCTTGTACAAATAAGAGTGCAGCCCTTTACATATGGTGCTGTTAGAATTTGAGGAGTTAGGTGAATTAATGGCTCTGTTGGACTTTTTTCCAGTGGGTGCTGATCTTAGAATCACATTCACATTTTTGCCAAGTCACCAAGAACCCACTACA
The DNA here is from genome assembly GCA_963921515.1 of Calotriton arnoldi. Classification (NCBI taxonomy): domain Eukaryota; kingdom Metazoa; phylum Chordata; class Amphibia; order Caudata; family Salamandridae; genus Calotriton; species Calotriton arnoldi. Next base: position 307,662 of record CAWUFW010013669.1, on the reverse strand, counting down.
GAGACCTTATGGAGGTACAAACTCATAAATTGGTGGTCAAGGCGTGACAACAGAAAGAGGGTGCAGTCATGAGGAACAGAGTCATGCATACCAGAGTTTGGCTTTCCACTTATACATTTACTTTTTTAAAACTCTGCAGCAAAGAAATGGCAACGAGGACAAATGTGACAGTAAATCTTTTCTGGTTTAAATGATTGCAAAGGCAGCACTTTAAAATATCGTATGGGGTTAAGACACTCTCTGCAGTGATATTTGTGTGCCAAGGAAATTTTAGGCAATAACAGTGATGGTCAGATAACTATGGGGGTTAATGCAGTTGCTGGAGCGATCTGTGTTTTGTCTAGTTTCAGTTTTGACTCCTAATGCTGCATAGAGGGTTAATGCAGCTCCTGTAAAGCACATCGTGTAACATGCAAATCACAATTTTTAATTTTTTTGTAGATGGGTAAGTGGGTTACTACTTTTGACACATATCCGTTATTACATGCAGTACATAAATTGCAATCCTATTGTAGCACAGTGAGCTATGAACCAGCATCAACAAGCCTTTTGCAAACTGCAAGACATGGGTTTAGAACCTTATTGTTATCTTTCTCAATTTGTTGTATAGTGCTGCTGAAAAGGATTCCTTTGCGTAGTAATACATTTATATGAATACAGACAGCCCCAGCACGGCTACATTTTAAATCCATTCTTTTACTTTTTGTTTCTCCCAGTTATGCACTCTTAACATATGCCTATCTTCTTCGAGTACATGCATTTAGCTTATATAGGAAGGGTAAACAAAGTCAAAAACCTGCCTCAAATGTTTCTTTTAAGTACCTGACTTGTAAAGTGATACTTGTGTGCCTTCGTTTACCCTCCATTGTGTTGGAATCTAGGTATTAGGCTCCAGGTGACTCCCAGGCAGGATCATTCTTGAACAAAAGTAGGGCTGTTGGCCCTTTAAATGAGACCTTTGTTTTGGGATAACTTAAATTGTAAATAAGAAAGCCCCTTCACTGCCTGCAGATTCCTGCTCAGAACCGAAAGCAGACAACCTGTTGGCCCTGCTCAATATGTTCCGGTGTTGGCGAATTACACTGGGAAGTTTTTTTTTTGCATATTTCACTTGGTCCAGCCCAGATCGAGCTCAATAAAACTGCCTCATTCTTCTGACTGCTTGCATCAACGCTGCTGTTCAGTTAATACATATAATGGTAGCACCTTCTGTGTCCTGTCCTTTTCTAAATCTGGGGTATAGGTGCTACAGCAATAAACAATTCATGTCCAAGGGTGTGTATCTACATTGCAAAACTGTCTCAAGACTTTATTAAATAGAACTATATGTGTGTGTAATGGACCTGTTTCGCACTCATTGTAAACAAAGGTTTGGAGTGGTGACTGCCACAGATTTATATTTCTGAGCAAGGCACTCAAATGCATGATCAGTTGCTTGGTGCACATAGCCTTGGTTGCAGCGCACAGAGGTCTTGAACTGCCGCACACAGAGGAAAATAATTAGAGGGAACATTGGAGGGTGCTCCGGAGTGGATGCTCTTTATGGTCTTTAAGGTGTCTACTATCGTGAGCGGGGTCCGAGTGAGCAGGGTCTGTTGGGTAGTGTTGCTGGAGGTGGGAGCTGGAGCGGTGCGGAGGTCTTGGTTGTTGAAGGTGTTGTAGATCATCTTAATCTTGATGTGAAAAAAGGTGCTGAGTCTGTTGCAGAGGTCTTGGGAGGGTAGGACATCTGTTGTTTTGCTGCAGGGTTTGGAAAATCTGGGTGTGTTTAGTAGCTATTCATGGCACGGTTCCGATTAAATAGATTTAATTATTAGACTGGAGACCGATCTGGAGGAGCATCCTGTTCTGGCAACTGCTCACAGACAACTGCTATTGCTCAGTCAAGTGACTCCTCACACTCCAATACAGAACATCATGCCATCATGAGCATAGAACACATTATCCTTTCCCTCTACAATTTCCTAAAATAATGTTTCAAACATAAGCACCCCAATATAAAAAACAAAAGAGGATAAACATAAAATGATACATTTCTGAAATAAACCAACATGTATGAAAACGAAAGACTTTACAACATGTAACCTAAAATGCTCCTTACTGTGGATGGATACAAGGCAAAATATACCAACATCTGCACAATTCTGAATTCTAAAATCACTTGTTCCAACCATACTTAATTGTCTAACTTTTAAATTAAAGAATTTTTAAATTCTATATTTGAATATCAACTTTGACAAATCTACAATACTTGACAGGCAACTTTTGTTGTAGACTGCTCCTGCAAAAAATAATTTGATTGTCTGCAGACTCTCCTGAGTCAGTCATGAAATTACTGTCATCCACCCTTTTGGGGTTGGTCAGGGGATTTTCAGTGCAATCTAAACTGGTATTTTTAACTTTCACCAACTTCCCAACATTCCACCAATTCCGCTTATTGACCCTAACTGTAATGCCACACATGTTATCAATAATCAGCAGATCAGTATATTTCATCTCCCCTTTTTTCATGAACAAGAACTTTGACATGTATTCTATCACCTACTTCCAGTTGATGTGGAAGAACTCCCTTCCTTGAGTCAAAGTGCCTCTTTTGATTGATTTGAACTTCATGCACATTTTCTCTGACAACATTGTACACATCTTACAATGCATTTTACTTTACACATTTTGACATCCACCCCAGACAAATTTTGGAAGATGGCTTTCTACCTCTAAATAATTCAAAATGTGAACCTTTTGTAGATGAATGTGGATCTGTGAAATAGAATCATAGCATGGACCACACAACATTTTGTATCACACATTTACTAACAATCGGCCATTGAACACAATTACCCAATACACTATTCATACGCTCAACTAAACCATTAGTTTGTGGGTGATAAAGCAAGTTTTTGAGATGTTTGATACCACCCTGTTGGATAAACAGTTGAAACTCTTGACTGACCCCATTGTCACAAACCAGAAAAGATGGGAACCCTTCTCTCAAAAATACATCTTTCAAAAAGTCAAGAAAATTCTTTGATGTGGGATCCCCCATAAAATGAACTTCTGGCCATTTGGAGGAATAGTCTATCAAGACAACAGCAAATCTAGAGAAAATAGTGATGAATTGAAAGGACCCACAAGTTCAATGCCTACTTTATCCCATGGTTTGGAGGGCAATTTAATTGGCTACGTGGGTGGGCTTCTAGTTTTGAGACCTTCTTCACAATTATTGCAAAGTACGCATTCACCCACATGCTCATCGATATGTGTGTCCATACTAGGCCACCAAAATATTTCACACACTCTGCCTTTAGTGAGTGTTCTGCCCAAGTGGACTTCATGCGCACGCACATAATTCTCTTCTTCAAACTATACGGAGGTGCAAATTTCTCCCCTCACATAAGTGTACCATCCTCCGCTGAAAGTTCTGTAGAAACCTTTACAAACATTTTGAATTGATAGGGTACGTTCTTCTCTTTGGGCCACCCTTTCTTAACAAAGTTCATTACCTGCGTCAAAGAAACATCTTTGTTAAACTCTTCTCTTCATTCCATCTCACTAATAGCAGACATGTTTTCTATATCAATCGTGGCTATAAAACCATTTTCTAGCTCTTCTTCCTCGGCTATTTCCGTGCCCACCTTTTCAACCGGAAATCTAGGTAAGTAATCTACTCTGATATTTTTGTTGTCAGGAAGATACGGAACTCCAAAGTCATATTGCAATAACTTTGTGGAAAGCCTAGAGATGCACAGTGTGTGGTCTTTAATCCTTTCCCCTGAAAGAATGGAGACAAGTAGGCTATGATCCGTTTGCAAAATAAATTGATTACCCCTAATGTATGGATGACATTTCCTGATAGCCCACCAACAGGCTAACAACTCTTTTTTAATAACTGAAACATTCATTTCAGATCCTCTCAATACTGTGGAAGCATAATCCAATGTGTTTTTGACAGCATCTTTTACTTGGGTGAGAACAGCTCCTAGTCCAAAACTGCTTGCATCAACCTTAATAGTACATTGCACTCTTGGATCAAATGGCTTCAAAATCCTTGACCCTACCAATTTAGTCATAAGACTTTCAAAAGTCTAATGACAAGACTTATCCCACACAAAGGTAACATTTTTCTTCAGCAAACATGTCTAAGGTTTTACTTTTGACACATAGTCAGATGTGAACCTTGAATATGCCTTACTGGGGCTTTTTAGCAATAGACCTGTGGAGCTTGGTGACTAATAATCAAGAGAACAATAAGTATTTTGTGTTCTCTTGTTACATAATTGGATAATATATTAGAAAAATGCGCATGACTGTTTGGCCGGTCCTCTTGGGCTGGTCAAACAGTCCTGTGCACTTTGCATCTTCCCCACCTTAATGCACAGCCTGGTGAGGAACATGCACAGGCTCCCTGTCCCCATCAGCGCGCTGACCCGCGGCACTCAGACCAATCACAGTGCTGCTTTGCAGCATTGTGATTGGCATAGGGGAACCAATAATTTCACCCTAATAATTTCATTCCTAAGTTCTCAGCAGGTTCTGCTCCATACTCAGTTTGTATTTGTCTTAATACATCTGGTATTACTGCTAATGACAGGATACCATGAGTTCTGGTAGATATGGCAGCGAAAACTGTACCCCAAGTGGTACAATCCTTTATCTGGGGAGCTATCCCCATTGGCAAGCAGATTGATAGCATTCTGTGTTTTTCTTGAGGGCTTGTGTGTGGAAATACTGTCTCTAGCTGTGTTATTTTCTGAGCTATCCAGAATGGCATTTGCTCACATATAGTGGACATTTTACCCATAATTACGTATAGCGTTTGTGGTGTAATTTTAGTTGTAGAACCCTGAATTTGACTTGTTTGTGTAGCTCTTGTTGGCTGAAGTGTGAGTGCTCTCATCACGAACGGTGTCAGGATTCTGTAAAGTCTTATTATTTCTTTATGAAGTGGATGTAAGTCTGCTACTGGCATTGAGTCAATGTCTGGATGCGGGGTGTAAGCCCCAAGGACAGGCCAAGTGGCTCCGTCTCTTCCAAGTGGACCTAGTCTCACTTTGTCTTTTGTGTGGAGGAGGGTGCCTTTAAACCAGTTTATGTGCTCCTGGTAGGTGAGCGGAACTTCAATGTCCTCATACGGACAGTATTCAGCTGGTGTTTCATCTTCAGTGTAAGAATGAAATGTATTTGATTGTGCATCTGCTTGTGGGAATTTAACCCATGAATAGAATACCTCTGTTCTATATGCTCATGAGCCTCAATCACGAAGGTTACTGTCCCACCCCTAGCTGTGACTCCATAGTCTGTTAGCTTTTGAGTAAGGGCAGTTCTAACATTTTCTGAAATGTTAATTTCACCTTCCTCTTCTCCCTCCCTGACTACAGCACGTTGTGCTCAAACAAGCGGCGTCGTCAGCCATTGTTGACAGAGGTTTCTCAAAGAAGAGTTTCAAGGAAACTGAGAGAAGGTTTTATGCACAATAGGAACTGTTTGTCCTTCAAGCCTGATAAACCAACAGCCAATACATAGGATATGCCTACTCAGCTGTGGCGATAGTTACCTTTCCACTCCAGACGTCTCTGGGGAAATGTGAGTAGGGGTCTTTGAGAATAGCACGACTGAACTACTCAGATTTGACCGTTAAATAAGTACCAAACCCACTTTGGGCTCCATGTCGTGTAGTTCCTATGAACCTATATAGGATCTGTGCGTTTAGACAACATACACTATAGGATTTTTTTATTTTTTTTATTTCTTTTTATTTAAACAAATAACATATCAAATAACATCTTACAGACAGTTTCAGACATCATTATCGCAATTTACAATGATCCACTTTCGAAATATTTCCCCAGCCGGGGAAGCAATATACAACAATATATCTATCAGGTGGCATTCAATCCAAATCCATAGTTGGTAGAACTCTAGGAGGCTCACATATGTCCCCCCTGTAGGTGTTCCATTTTTGCCAGATTTGTGACCATTTATTTGGGCATCCCCGTGAAATATATACAATTTTTTCTGTGAACATGCAATGGTCCATGTCGTTTTCCCAAATCCTCAGGGACGGTTTTTCTCTCGCCCCCCACAATTTTGTAATATTTCGTTTGGCCACCATCATTCCCAATGACACCCATATCCTATCTTTGATGTTTAGATCTGTAGGGCCCCAAATATTTAAGAGACATAATTTTATGTTGCAATCTGTAGCTATCCCCATGACTTCTGTCATACAGTTCGTTACATTCTCCCAGTAGCTTTGGATTAACGGACACTCCCAAATTACATGTATGAATGTACCATCAAGCCCACATCCCCTAACAAAAAGTCCATTCTCCTTAAAACCCATCTTCATCAATGCTGGTCCCGAATAATATATTCTATGTAATATTTTGAGTTGAACGAGTCTCAATCTGGATGAGACTGCTGTTTCTTTTGGAGATGCTAGTGCTTCTAGCCATTCCCCATCGTCCAGCCCGGCCACATCGTGGTCCCAATGTGAACGGAGTCGGAGAAGGGTATCAGGGGAATTGTTTATTAGTTTTTTATATATGATGGAAATTGCCTTTTCCGGTAGGTGGCCATCCAGTATTCTGTCCTCTAGCGGTGAGGATTCAGGCGGGTTATCGCCCTTAGGTATAACTGATTGCAACGCATGCTTAACCTGGAGATATCTATAGTGTTCGGAGGCCGCCAGGTCATACTCGTCTCTCAGCTGGTCAAAGGAGAGTATTTCTCCCTTCCTCCAAATGTCACCTACTGAGGTTAAGCCAATTAAGTCCCATTTGTCAAACCCTTTTGTGACTTTCAGATTCCCAAACTGGCCCGTGTCCCAGAGTGAGGTGGCCAAAGTGATTTTATCCTTCCACCCCAAGCTTAGTGTGGCTTCTCTCCATACTATAACCGAGTGGTTGGTAGGCCCCGTTAGTTTCAATTTAGAAGGAGTGGCATACAGCGCTCCCCTGTAATTCCCCCCAGGTAGTAACCATCTGTCCATGCTAAACCCGGGATCTATCTGTGGCCCGTACGTGCACTGATTGATGGCCGCGAGATGAGCTGCCCAATAATAACGACGAATATCGGGGAGAGCAATACCTCCGTCGTACCACCCCCTTGTGAGCTTAGCCAGTGACACTCGCCGAGGCTTCCCCTCCCACAGGAGCTCTCTCAAAACGGAGTCAATTGATTTGAAATATGTTTGCGTTACCGGGAGCGGTGCATTTTGGAGAGCATAAAGGAAACTGGGGAGTGACATCATTTTAAACAAGGCGGCCCTCCCCAGGAGGGTTAAGGGAAGCGATTTCCAATGTTCGACATCACTTTTTAAGCGCTGCAAAGGGGAAGTAGATTCTGACCATATGAGAGTGTCAAGTCTCTGGAGACATGAATCCCCAGATATTTAAAACTGGTGGGGGCAATTGTTATGGTGAAACCTTAGGGTAAGGTTGGGTTTTTCCCGCTCAACACATATAGGACCGACTTGGACCAGTTGAAGGTGTAACCTGAAAATTCCCCAAAAACCAAGAAGATGTGTAGCGCTCGATTTAGAGAGGCTGCCGGTGAGGCCAAGTAGAGCAGAACATCATCCGCATAAAGTGATATATGGTCCTCCTAGTCTGGTGCCCATTTCAACCCTCGGATTACCGGATCCCTCCTTATCCACATCGCCAGTGGTTCCAAGATGAGGGCAAAAATTTATGGCGAAAGGGGGCAACCCTGACAAGTACCCCTACCCAGCTCAAATGGGGAAGATACCCGATTGTTGACCACTATCTGTGCCAGGGGGACAGCATATAGGAGACGTACCCAGCTCAGGAAGCCAGGGCCGAATCCTAGTTTTCGCAACACTGCCAACATGTATGACCATTCAATGGTATCGAAGGCCATAGCTGCGTCAAGTGATACTACCACTGAGTCCTCCTGAATAGTGTCCGCCCTTGCCAGAACTCCGTGAAGTCTCCGCAGATTGAGAGAAGTATTCCTGGCTGGCATAAAGCCAGACTGGTCGGGATGTACGAGTTTTGTGATCACAGTCAGAAGACGGGTAGCGAGTACCTTTGCCAATACCTTGGCCTCCACGTTTAAAAGCGATATCGGCCTTTAGGAGGAGCACTGGTGGCTCGGCTTGCCTTGTTTGTGGATTACCACAATGTTGGCCAGTCTCTGATCCACCGGGAGCTGTCCTGCCGCCCGACTCTCCTGGAACATTTTAACTAAATACGGTGCGATTTTGCTTGCGGTCAATTTATATAATTCGACCGGCAAGCCGTTGGGACCAGAGGCTTTCCCCCATGTAAATCGTGGATAGCTTTCTCCACCTCTCCAGCCTCTAATTCTCTATCCATGTCCAATTGCTCATCTTCTGAAAGCCTAGTGAGAGGGATATCGTGGAGCATAGAGAGCGCCTCGTTTTCAGTATATTTAGTACGGGAGGTGTAGACTGCTTTGTAGTAATTGGCAAACTCCGTGGCAATAGCTTGCGAGTCAGAGGTCAAGCCCCCATCTTTAGTGGCTAGTTCCACAACTATACGACTTGCCTGGTCTCTACGGTCGAGCCATGCAAGTAGCTTTCCTGCTTTGTCTCCCAACTCATAAATTCTACATTGGGTGGCTCTGTACTGAGTTTTGGCGCATCCCTTGCCACATCCCTAAACTCGTTCTGTTTGAGTAGCAATTTATGTCTTTGCTCTTCTGAGTCAGTCCCCTGGAGATCTTTTTCTAACGCTAGTATATCTATTTCCAATTGGTCAAGATCTTCACGCTTCTCCTTCTTAGAGGTAGCAATTTGGGAAACAGCAGTCCCTCGTATAACTGTTTTGTATGCCTCCCATAGCACCACTGCCGAAGCAACTGAGTTCTCATTTTCGTGAAAATAATGCTCAGTGTGACTGACTATTTGCTGTCGTATCTTGGGGATCTTAAAATACCAGGGATTTATTGGGGCCGTTTTTCCTGCCATGGGTTCCCCCACCTCAATCCGGGCCCACACAGGTGCATGGTCCGAAATACCTCGAGCTAAGTGAGTGACTTCTCTAATGTGAACCAGCTGATCCTCAGGTGTTATTATATAGTCTGTAAGGGATTGGGTTTTGTGGGCCCCCGAGTAAAATATATACTGTCGCTCGGTTGGATGGAATGCACGCCATGCATCGGCAAAGCCCAATGCAGTCAGAAAACTATTGACCCTAGTACGTGTTGTTGGTAGTGTCTTGGGCGGCCATCTATCCAAGCTATCTGACACTATGGAATTGAAGTCACCCCCAGTAAAGAGTCTCCCATCGGGTAATGAAAGCAAAAGATCGCCTAGGTCTTTAAAGGCTGGATTTTGTAAGCCAGGTGGAATAAACACCGAAACTAGATTAAGTGCGTGCCCTTCCCAGCACCCGGTAACAGCAGCAAATCTTCCCTGGATGTCTAGCTTGGTGGAATTAATCTTCATCGGAAAATTATTCCTGAGGAGAATCCCCACTCCCCTGGAACCAGAGCCAAAAGCCGAATGTGCCACCATCTTGAACCCCCTACGAGTCAAGGCTTTACATGCATTACCCAAAAGATGCGTTTCCTGGAGTAGAACTACATCTGGCAGATGTCTTTTAATATATTGCAATACAATGCCTCTCTTGATCTTGTCCCCTAGCCCATTTACGTTCCAGGACAGCAATTTACATCCTGCTATACGTGGCGTGCCCATGGTATAGTGGGTATGCCGCCAAGACCGTCTACCTGACGCACCATAGGGGTATTCATTCTAAACTTGCAGAATTGGGACTTTTCAGTGTAGTAGAACCCACCACCAATGTCAACAATCCCCGGCATGCAGTGGAATTCAATTGTCTCTTGTCTGTAAAGCAAAACAACCAAACAACTTAGAAATACTTTCCCTTCCCCACCTTGCACGTTTGAACGCCCAACAGTGGCATGGTGAATGCAATTATAAGTTAAGCTACATTGTGCACAGGCATCCCACCCTCCCAAATTACCAAACTCAACCCCCCTCCCTGCCTCCCTGCATGACGGAATTAAAACCTCCTGCCCCCCCAAACATGCAGAGTGCCTATCGCCCACCCCTGTAAACTAATAGGTGCGTGCAACCAACCGGGCACCCGCCCCCCCTCAAAATACTTTCAGTAATCATTTATATCAATATACTATAATTCTTCAATTTGCATGCCTTGCCTTGTCCGTTTGACCAACCAAATTGAGCTTCTTCCCCCCACATTGTAGTTGGTAAGCATTGTCTAACGCTGGTTGACAGTCTCAGTCCCTGTTAAGACCAACACTTCCTTGTGGTAGCATTAGTCCCCCTTAAATGGAATCAAGATACAGACCAGTCTATTCCGCTCCTCCGGGTGACGCACCGTCGTTAGTTGATGTTTCTTCCCCGGATCCACCACTGGCACCCTCCGCTCCGGGCTTTCGAATTCAGTTGTTTCTCCCCTTACCCACTCTACGCCAGCCATCCAACCATTCCCAGACTTCTTCAGGGGTGGTGAAGAACCAAGCTTTACCCTCCGATTCCACTTGCAGCTTGGCTGGGAATAACATGGCGTACTTAACATTTTTATCTCTGAGAGCGCGTTTAACTTCCAAAAAGCTACGCCGTTGCCTCCGATTCCACTTGCAGCTTGGCTGGGAATAACATGGCGTACCTAACATTTTTATCTCTGAGAGCGCGTTTAACTTCCAAAAAGCTACGCCGTTGCCTCTGCACTTTGAGGGTAAAGTCTGGGAAGAAAGTTATCTTGCTGTTTTGAAACTCCAGCGGAGGTGAGACCCGGGACACCTGAAGGATGGCATCTCTGTCCCTGTAGTTAAAGATTCTGGCTACTATCGGGCGAGGTGGGGCTCCCGGCTTTGGTCTGCCACCCGGCACACGATGCGCTCTTTCAACGGAGAAAGAGTTTGTCAATCGTACTGGTTTTAGATGACTGGTAATCAGCTCCTCGACGAAAAGGTCCGTTGCAGGCTCCTCCGCTTTCTCCGGAACCCCAAGTATACGAACGTTGTTGCGCCGGTAGCGCCCCTCATAGTCGTCCAACTGCATTTCCAGGCGTGCCGTGAGGGACTGCAGGTCCTCCACTTTTCGTTGCAGGTCGGACGTATCGATGACTAGCGAGATAGCCTTTACCTCCACCTCCTGCAATCTGGTGTTCAGGAGCGCATGTCTGCTCTAATGAGGGACACCTCCGATGAAACGGAGTCCAACGACGTATGCATTGTCGTGTTAGCAGTGAGGATATCCTGCAGCGTCGGCTCTTTGAGATCTGAGTCTGATTTTTGCGTCACCGAAGGAGTATCTCCTCCTTTCTGTGGAGTCACGAGGCTTTTGTCCCATGCATATTTTTCCAGCTTGGCCTGAGCAGTCTTGGTGTGACGTCCTGCCATGGCTTGGGCTTCCCTAGATCAGCACGTACGGGATGGGTGGATGTACGCCTGATGGCTTTCGCCGATTCCCTGAGTTCACTCGGACCAACGTGAGCTCACGTATCCGGAAGGACCGACGTCTACGAGCCCCGAGGCCACTCGTCCCGGGGGCCGAGGAGTAACAGCAACGGGGCAGTCAGGCGTGTGGAGCCAGCTGCAGGCCCAAGAGTTGGGTCAGTGTCCTCCCGTGGGGCCCCAGGGCAGGAGCAGTCATGGCAGCTACAGGATCGGGGGGGGAGGAATGGGGGGGATTCTTGCTTTCCTGCTTTCCTGACTTCCCCTCAGGAGCGGGCGCGCCCAATACCGCCGGCGGGCCCTCGCTGAAGCATTGCGGGGAACAAGGTCCGCAAGTATAGCAGGTCCCACTCAGCCAGCAGTCTAGGGACCGATGCACATAGGTTGCGAGGGTTACCACCGCAAGCCGGCTCTGAAGTATACTCCCAGAGGAACAGCCACACCGGAGAGTAGACCGATGCCAGACAAGGCTCACAGATTTCCAAGACACCCCTTCACTGCCCCAGACATCCAAACAGGAGCAAACGACATCCAGAGGCAAAGGTTCAATGGCTCCTTTCCCATCCAGGTGACCGCCTCAGCCCCAGAGCATCCAGAAGGCATCAGGCCCCGAGTCAATTAAAATGACTCACCGGCTCTCACAATTTCCATCCCCACTGTTCGCGGCCATGCAGGAGGCGCTCAGATGAAAGGTGCACCTCCCGCTGGCCCACGCATTTTTCACCGGAGCTACACAGGCTTCAAACAGCGGGCCAGAGCAGGGGATCTATTCGGCCGCAGGGCACCGCATAGGCTCCACACTCCGGCGGATGTCACGGAACCCCGGGGAGAGCCTCCGATTGTCACTCCTCACTGCGGGACTCTTCCGGCCTCAGCACTCCCCATTTGGTTTATCGCGGCCGGCGCTTAAGGAACGCCGCGTCCTCCTCGCTTCGGGCCCGATCGCCCCTCCCCCACCTCGATCGCCTCGAGGAGTCTCCCGGGCCGGACGACAGCTAATGTCGGCTTCCACTGCCGGATTTTGCTATGCGTGGGGTCATTCGGCTCCGCAGCGAATACCGGACCTGGCACTGGCAGCTAGTGGCAATTTACTACGGATGGTGAGTCGGATTTACTGGAGAGCGAGCGCGCTCGGTCGGAGCCGCTCTAAGAAGCGGCCATGTTCCTCGGTGGCCACGCCTCCCTCATACACTATAGGATTGGTGTCAGACTGATTCTAGACACCCCTACCGGGTATGTTAGCCTGTATACCAGCTTGATCACAGTACCACTAGAAACCCCTCTTACCAAGGAGAGAATAGTTCTTGGCAACTATCTAACATGACAACCCTGTCCCATCAGGGATCGTGGAAACAGTATAGTACTTTTTGCTCAGTCACTCGTGCTCACTTGGTCTCAGAGAGATACACGGAATAAACGATGGGGACGTTTTTCAATAAGCATTTATTGAACCAGCGTCATTCTAGTGTAAAATAGGTGTGCTGAAACAACCATTAGACAGTAACAGATATAAATGATTATAAGTACTAACAGAGTAAAAGGATGGTAGATTTCTACCATCGTGCTAAAACAATGAATACAGGCAAGTATATAAAATACATGACAGTAGAATGCGTACTCCTACAATGCGACCCTAACTAGATGTACCTAAGTGTACCTAGCATGTATGTGAGTGTATAAGCCAAGAATCCCTCTAGGATAAAGTCAACCCCATTACCTGAAGTGAGAGACTGTGAGACCCCGTCTTGGTCTCGAGATGGACACCCCGCAAGGGATGTCAGACCACTGCAAGCTGGAGTGTCTTCGTGCAGGAACCTCAGCGTCTCGCTTCAGTGTGTCCGCATGGAAGTCCTTTTCTCCTCCGACTACCTCAGCAAGATGTGGTGTATATATACCCAAAGTGGTACCCCCTGGGGATGTACCTTGCTGTGTCATGTCAGACTAGGATGACCGAAGTAATGACCCGTATACATAGTTATTATGCAGGAGATGGTAGGCCTGCTGTCCTGCTGTGATTCCAAGAATCCTCATGCATAATGAATGAGGCTTAAGCTTTTCGAAGAAAACCCCATGTCAACTTTGGACATTACCGTAACTAGGTAAAAGGTCAGAACTAAGAACCGTTATGTAGTGTAACGGTAGGGGAGAATATAGGTGAAAGGTTAGGTGACTACCTGAGCCTATATTGGGGTACCTATATGGAACATAACAGCCTAGTGTCCATCTATGCCCATTCCGGCTTCGTGAGCATATCCCTAAGGGAGCGATCCTTTTTTATCTAATCATGGACATGTTGCAAGTCGCTGTGAGGCAGAGGCTGAAGGAGAGCATCCCGGCAGTAGTGCAGCAATAGTTCAAGCACTCTTATGCCGGACCTGGGGGACCACCAGACTACTATAGGTGAAGCGAGGCCTGAGCGAAAGAACGGAGCCCTGTCTCGTCTCCCTGGATCCACGGGGCACTCAGCAGAGGCCGAATCAACTCCCATTTAAGAGGAAGAAGAGAGCTAATTATGACTCCCAACCAGCAGGAATGTTCAGAGCTCACCAAGGGACTCGCCTCCAGAGGCGTAAGAGATGGTCCCACCAAAGTCCATAGCCAGGCAAGCAAATAGGTGTCTGCTGGGCAGGCGGGGGAATCAGAGGTCTCTAGGCGGGCCCCCACAGATTCTGCAGGTACCCCCGCCACAGCTCACAGGCTTGTCATCTACGTGGCCTGGAGAGAGGGGGAGGGAACATCCTCTCCTCCCCCTGCCCGGCAAGAGAGGGCTGCAGGACGCAGCCTCACCCTGTTTACCTGCAATTAGGCCTGAGGCTAGCTGATCAACGGCTGTCTGTACTTCGGTGCAGGACGACTGCAGGAGGAACACCTCTCTGTCGCGACAGGGCTATCCACCTAGCACCACTTGTGAAGGTGCTGCAGTCTGCAGTCGGGCCTTCATGGGTGCCAGGTTCGGAGGGATATATCTCCTGGGCCGCCGCTCGAGGGCCCGTCACAATCTCCTCCATCACCTCGGGCGCAGCTACTGCCATTCAGGCAAGCGGAAATATGGCCACCTACACGCACATGACTCTCCAATACCAAAGCCACAGAGGGCCCAAATCGGACCTCTCCTGTGCGAAAGTAAAGGGGGGGGCCCCGACCTCTAACATCCGTTAGCCCCCCTCGGAGAGCGATGGAGGCCCCCAACGCCACAGCGCACAAACAATCCATTATTGCCTGCACTATTAGGCCCGGGCGGGCTGCTTCCTAACTTGAGGCACTGGGAGGTGTTGGTAGCAGTGGTGGGCTCACCTCTTACTCCCATCCGAGGGAGCCACGCAGCCCAGCTGGAGAATATGTTGACAGCTCTGGCAGCAGACCTCTGCAGGTATGTGGCACTGGACATTCACAGGTGTGCCGCCCTTCACTGACTCACTCCGGCTTCCGCCATCTGGCCTTTGGGATCAACTATTCACTGTATTCAGACCTCGAGGCCGTGGTCCCCGGTTTTGAGTCAGTGCTGAAATTGGGAGCTGCGGCGTCGCCGAATTCGTCTATCGGTAGGCTTATGGCCTCAGCCAATCGAGGGGACCAGGCAGGTCCGGCAAAAAGGACGCTATGTCACAGTAATGAGGTGGCGAGGACGGAGAATGTTTTTGAGATGATAGCTTGTACAAGGAACATCAACAATAGAACAAATATGAAGCAATGTCCATATTTACAGTGATTTTAGGGGTGGGCGGAACTCGCAGAGTTTCACTTCGCATAATTCTGTGGAGTTACCAAAAAACTCAGCGAAATTACGTGGAGTTCCGTGCTGGGGCAGAGTAATCTTATGACTTTACTTCGGCTCGGCCTTAGTTTACTTGTGACAAATCTTCTCTGTTCAGCTGTAACAAAGAATACTCTGACCAAGGGGAGCAAGTACACAAATTGGTGCATCATATTATGCACTGTGGAGCCCCGATCAGTGGTGTGTATCAGACAAACTTACTAACTGGTGGAATCTAAATTGCGCTAGAGCCTGTCTCTCAGGGAACGAAATCGCATTTCAGAGCTGCTTTTACACGAACACGCTGTGTCCAAACCACTAGCTGTTCGTGAGAGTGAGCTTTCTTTCTGCCAGCTGTGGTTGGAGCCAGTGACCCATACATACTGCGTCTTTTTAAAATGAGGTGTGAAAGCAATTTGAGCTCCACCTGGCATGACTATTCCTTTGTATCCAAAAACAACACCTGATTGTTCATTTATGAGAAAGAACGAGTGCGCTCTCTCTTTCTCCTTACTTAGGGGTGGTGACACTCCAAGAGAAAATTACAGAAAGACATTTTGGCAGTAATTTCATTCTCCATTTCACTCTGTCACCATACGTGCCACCACAAAATAATAACATTAAATTCATTAACTGTAACATGCCCCATGTTTGTCACAAAGCCCTACAGGCCCTGGTTTACATATATTGTGCAAAAAGTAAAAACAGCATATACGTCACATTTCCATTGTGCCCAATTTGTGCCAGTAGGCCGGTGCAAACGTTCAATTTACAGACTGTAGGCTTACCTGACATTATAAAATTCCATCTACACTGCTGTAAAATTAGTTACCCCAGCATGCTCCACAAAATAGAATGGAAGATAAAAGTACAATTATCCTCATGTCTTCATTCTGGGAACGACGCTTGAAGATAGCTGATTGTACATGTTTGAACTGAAGAAATTCTTACACCCCTCATAAAGAAAACCCTGCTACAGAAATAAAAACAAATCAGACCTTGACGTCATGGTACCTGAGAGAGACCTGCAGAGTCACCCGATACCTACGAGCCAGCGATCCTTGGATGAATGGAGGGCGGACGTGCAGCAGGTAAGCTGTGTGTCCGAGGTACCTTCCTCTCTCATCGTGGCCAGATATATTGCATTGCAGTAGTGACTTCGAGCCACCCAAACCCTCGAAATCATCAATCAAGCTAGGCACAGAGCTTGAGTGAGCAAAGCAACTGCGCCGGTATAGCAGGAGGGCTCAGGGGCCAGTCTCTAACTCTACCGTCCATAAACAAAGACTTCACTGAAGTTCCTCTGTCGGACCGGCGGTTGCTGTTTGACTGCAGGGAGGGAGGCACCAGGGAACAGGGCACAAGTCCTAAAAAAAGAAGTGGGGGGACTCTCCAAGTTAGGTGGTGTCACAGGAAGTGACATCACGACAGGAAGTGACATAACAACAGGAAGTGACATAACAACAGGAAGTGACATTACATGTGCAGCAGATCTATCATTTGCACGTATTGCACGATTTAACAATTGAAGCTGTAAAATAAGTGGGGGGACGCCGTCCACCCGCGTGGTACCCCGGCTCGTGCCCTGAAAAGCAGTAATCCATTCAGCTATCCACATAAAATACAGATCTATGATCTGCACAGTATGTGTCATTTGCAGCAGGCATACTAAGCCTCTGTGCTACTTTATGGAGATATATCAACAGAGGGGGACTGATAGGGCTTATGAAGGTCCAGCGTACATGCCCTAGCCTAAGTCAAAGAAGAGAAGGGTACGAAGTTCCTTGGTGGTTTATTGACCACTTTTTATATGTTCTCTAGGTAGTGAGGAGGAGGGGGAATTCCTCCTGTCAGAACTGAGGCCCTCACACACCCAGCAAGCTAGGTGTCATGCTTCATCATATGGGTCTGCTCCTCGTCGGGCCGGCGCTGCAATGCCTGACGGGCTCCCATAAAGGGGCTCTTTGTCGGTCAGTAAGTGGTAGGTAGCATAGCACTTCACCACTAGTTGTAGATAGTTTTCACATTTCACTCGGTCCTGAAGAATCGCCCCTGATCGAATTTTGACAAATCTGAGGGGAGAAACATGTTGACCATCTGGGGGAAGAGCGCAATTTTTGTCACATTATAACAAAATAGTCGCCCCCCCTTATCTTTTAGTCGGGTTGGGTCCCTCTCAGATTAAAAGTTACTACAGAGGATCCCCTTACCTATTTTAAAACATTCAATTCCTACATCTACACTCACTTAGGTCCCTCACACTCACAGCACCAATACTGCAAGGAACAGAAGATCTCCGACAGAGAGCCCCTTTATGGGAGCCCGTCAGGCATTGCAGCGCCGGCCCGACGAGGAGCAGACCCATATGATGAAGCATGACACCTAGCTTGCTGGGTGTGTGAGGGCCTCAGTTCCGACAGGAGGAATTCCCCCTCCTCCTCACTACCTAGAGTACATATAAAAAGTGGTCAATAAACCACCAAGGAACTTCGTACCCTTCTCTTCTTCTTCTACTTTATGGAGAGTCAGAATCGGCACTAGACAAAACTCCAATCTCTCTCTCTAGCAGGAGCATTAATCACAGGAGTAATTTTGACATTTTTGATGTTGCCTGAAATTGGGCGCACAAGGAACTCTGCTGAAGATGTTTTTAAATCATATGTTATTGCTAAACACAGCACCCCCTCCCCCCTGGGTCAGCGCCCCCTCCCCAGGTCAGCGCCTAGTGCGGCCGCACCAGTTGTACTGCCCTAAAGCCGGCCCTGCATGGCACACAACAACAAGCACATACCATAAACAATTCAGACCCTTTGACTTTTTCAACGATTATTAAATGTATCAGAAGTATGAAAAAAGTGATTTTGTTGTGCATAATTATTATTGAAAAAGTTTCAATTCAAATTATTATGAGACTGAAATCAACTTTACTAAGGTCTGCAGAACAGGTAGTGATC
Source organism: Calotriton arnoldi (assembly GCA_963921515.1). Taxonomy (NCBI): domain Eukaryota; kingdom Metazoa; phylum Chordata; class Amphibia; order Caudata; family Salamandridae; genus Calotriton; species Calotriton arnoldi. Next base: position 289,524 of record CAWUFW010013669.1, on the reverse strand, counting down.
TTTTGAGAGTCTCTGATACCTCTTCCCTTCAAACCACTTTATTTTGAAGTGTCACACTCTGTTAGACATTTCATGCCCTTTTTTCTCTCCACATCTTTCTGAAAACCTTCATTTGCATATCTCACATGTTCCCACTATTACTGGGAGCGCATATGCAAGTATCACTCTGAGCACTCTGCCTGTAAGGCCTGGGTTTGGATGTGCGTGCATGCATCCTGCACACATTGATAATGCACTGACAGGCACTGTGAGAAACTTGCACTGCCATCCCCTATAACTTCAACATTCTCCATCGTGAGACATCATAAACACACCCACGACCTGAAATAGCTCCTACCTATTCATAGTAAACACTACAACAGAGTCATACGCTGCATGAAATAAACTACAGAAATAGAACATCTTGGAAAAAACGCAAATACTCGCTGGGTGTGCACGAGAAATTAAACGTGAAATGTAAACTGGGTTTGTATCCCTGACATAGAACTGTGGTTTATTTACTGTCATTGTTGCAAATCAAATATGCATTGGTTGGTAATACCAATACGGTAGAATGGGGGGTGTTGTATTTCCCGGCCCAGTCAGTCTCTCGCGTGGCATGTTGTGTGTTTTTCAGACATCTATTTAATGTGGTTCAAGGCTCGCAACCCTCCCCCTCCTCACAGCCGGTCTAAGCATCTCTATAGGACGCGGCGCTGGAAGCCCTCACCCAGATGACACAGGCGCTCAGCAGTCAGCATCCTGTGTGTGCATTGCAGCCCAAACTCTGTGACACCTCGGAAACAGGAGCGTCTTCTGCTGCCAGCCTGGGACATTTTGTATACAAGGAGGGCACCTGCCAAGCGCCAACCTTCCCCTTCAGGCCAATCCCGTGACGACTGCTATGGCCAACAAAATCTTAGAAAGTTTGGGGCGGCCGTGCGGGCAAGTAATGTCGCCATCTTACAAAGTCCAGCTTTTGAGCAGGGGGGACGGCGTCCACCCTGTAAAATAAGTGGGGGGATGCCGTCCACCTGCTTGGTACCCCGACACGTGCCCTGCCAGGGAACCTACATATACTCGCACTGTCGCGAACCGTGGCCCCAATTCTGACACAGTTATTTATATCAGGCTGCATTGGAGATATGCAGAGTTACTTCCCTGCCTTTCGGTACATAAATGAGGTGCGCTAGTTGGTTGCATTCGCAGTACGCACGCGGCTAAATCCGAATTGTCGACGGAGCTCCACTCTCGCATCTTCTCTACACTAAGACACACTGTCATGCGCAGGAGCGAAACACTAATCTCTAGTCTAGGTCTTCTCAATATTGAAAAACTCTATAGGAAAAACGGATAACGCAGTAACATCGATAACGAATAAATCCAAAAAAGAAATGTCAATCAGATTAAATGAAGGATGGTTTACAGCGGCCCTTCACGGGAGAACTCAACCTTGACAGTATAACTCTAAAAGGCCTAAGGAGGAAATATATAAACTCAGTGAATCTATACAACTCTGTTCTTGGAACATAAATGGGATACGTTCAAAAATAAAAAATGCATATCTAACTTCAATGTTAAATAACTACCAAATTATATTCTTACAGGAAACTTGGGCTACAAACTCACTAATACTGGAAGGCTATAAAGGATACTTTGAGCCAGCAATTAAACTTAATAAGTATGGTCGCCCTAGTGGGGGGCCTAGCAACATTTATAGCTATAGATCTGAAAATGGAGCACGAACAACTGGTTTTAAATTATAGCAACTTACTAATAGAAAGGCTACGGTACATGGAAAATAAGAAATTAAAGTCATTATTACTTATCAACTTATATATACATCCTACAGTAAGCTCAAGGAAGAACATGTGTATTTATTAGTTTCTTACTGCAGCAAATGATTGAGGATCCATTTATCGAATACATTATCTCAGGGGCTTTTAATCTAAATCTATTAGTGCCCTATTTTAGAGACAACTCAATCACACAACAAGATTATCTATGGGCAATTCCTCAACAAATATTACCTAAGGAAATGAGTATCACACGAAGTAAAATTGAACTAACTTTCCTTAAAGATATGAAAGCGTTGGGATTAAGAATTTTAAATGGGAGGTTTCTACAAGATACACCCCCAGCATGGACATATCATTCACACAGCAATAAATCAAGAATTGATTATACAATAGCATCTTTGAATATGTTTAACAAAATTTCATCTTTTCATATGAAAAAAGTGATTGATAGCGACCATAGCCAGCAAATACTTGTTATAAAGCTGCATTATATGCAACATAAAATGTATGCAACTGTACCTGGCCAGATGGGATCTACTAATTACAGGAGACTATACAGGAAAGAAGATTCCAAAGAACTTACTCACAAGCTGACTCAAAACTTGCCTAAAGAATGCTTTGAAGAAGAACGTTTGACTGTAATGGAAAGATGGGCGAACTTCATAAAAAAAACATTAGTTAATACATATGAATCTAAACCCCATTATAAGAAGTTCCAAAATAGACAAGGTGAAGCAAGAAATAAAATCAAGTTATTACACTTGACGCAGATTCTGAGAAGATCTCGTAATAGACTTCGGAGACAGATCAAAAAAGCCCAAATGATATGGTTCTATGTTCGAATTTAAAAAGTATTAATCATAACCTGCTAATCTGGGATGAAAAAAACCAAGCAAAGCAAGATCTCTGGGCTAAGGTGCTCAATACGAATAAACAATCGAACTCAAGGGATTTTTGGAAAATGATAAATGGTTTATCACGACCCTCCGAAACAGCTGTATCATTTACATTAAGCGAAGAAGATTGGATCAGATTCTTAACAACACACCTTAACTCCAGCTGTGAAATCACCCAAAAGGACTACAGTGTGAAGGTGATTGATGTGCCAATGAAGGACTTTGACTACAAAATTGATATAACACTCAATCAAGTATGCAAAATAATTCAAAAACAAAAAGATGGTGCTTCTGGTCCCAACGGCATACCATTCTCATTATACGAAACAAATCCGGCTATTTGGGCAGAATATCTCACAAAGGTGTTCAAGGAAACTGTCGAGACATCAACAATACCTGAAACATGGCAGGGCTTGTTAATATCACCAATATATAAAAAAGAGATTGGGCACAGCCTGGTAATTACCGATTAATTACCTTACAGGATACTGAAGCTAAATTATTTGCTGGAGTCCTACTCTCAAAACTAACCACATGGGCAATGGAGAAACAGATAATTCTTCTGAATCAAATGGGGTTTATACAAGGCTTAGGAACCACAACAAATATATTGGTGTTATCAGTATTAATGGATAAATATGCTGCAAAAAAACAACCATTGTACCTGTGCTATGTGGACTTTAAATCAGCTTTTGATTGTGTTCAAAGGCAACTACTTTGGCAGAAGTTGAAAGAGCAAGGAATTCCACCTTCCCTCTTAAGATCGATCCAACTACTCTATTAAAAAACCTGGGTTAGAGTTCGGATGGGTGATGGCTCGTATGTATCTAAGGAAATTCCAACTTCCAGGGGCCTAAAGCAAGGGGTGTGTTCTGGCCCCATTGCTTTTTAATCTGTTTCTATCGGACCTAACACATGTGATGGATGAAGTGAATGCCTATCCACCAAAATTAGCTGGTACTCATATATCAAATCTGTTATATGCAGATGATGATATCCTATTAGGCCAAAACAAAGGTTAGGCTACAGTGCCTGATAAATAGGATATCAAGGTACTCCCAAGAGAATGGTATGGTTATAAACGACACCAAGACAAAAATTAAGGAGGTTAACAAAAACCTAAAATCAAAGAATAATTATTAATGGTTCCTCCAAAACTTGCCATTAGAACAAGTAAGAACATACAAATATCTGGGAGTACTATTCGATGATAAAGGATCATTTCGTCTACATAAGGCTGAGATCCAAAGAAGATCTAACACGTTACTGACTGCATTTAGAACTTTGCAGAAGACATTAGGAGGGCTGACTTACCTACCGCTACTAAAAGTTATATCGGCAAAACTATTGCCAACTTTAACATATGGTAGCGTAGCACAGTGTGGAAAAGACACTATAATCATAAATAATAATGTGACAACAATCTTTAAATCACTTTTTATCTTCATATAATTCATCGCCTGCACAGATTAGATTGGAATTTGGCCTAACCAATCAGCTAATTGCACGAAAAGGCCAATACATAAAAGTATGGAAAAGAATCAAAATGGATAATATAAATCAAATGTCCAATTTGTTATGGCAGGAAATAAAAACAAATCAGAAGTCTTCATTCTGGAAGTATCTACAAGCCGCCTTAGAAGAATATTCAGCGCATACAATTTGGAATATGCCAATAACTACAGGTTCATTAAAAAAATCTATCAACAAAATTACAAAACATCTATCACTGTTTAATGATAAAAAATTCCCTGGCAAAGAGAACGCATGCTTGGTCAGTACTAAATGGGTATACAAAATTGAGAGTCCAATCGTACTTAGAAACTCCATGGTCCTTGAAGCATAAAAATGTGTTCATAAAAGCTCGCTTAGGCTTTTTCCCAGGCTCATGCCGCGTAATGCCTTGGCTTCGATCAATGGAGATGATGCCCTGTCGCTTATGTGAAATGGGAGAAGAGAACATTATTCATTTGCTGTGTATATGCCCAAAACTTAAAGTTGAAAAAAAAAATATATTTAAGTGGCATTTCAACTCCCGAGGAATACGGACCTGTAGACAAGCATTGATAAGATGCCTTCATGCAGAGGACATAGCACTGAACTCAGCTTTTGTAAAGATTTTATTAATAGCAAAAAGGGCTTTAGACCAATAAGATTAATTTGAGATGTCATATTACGGACCTCAGCTTTCGTGAAATTTTTTAAATAGTAAGAAGGGAAGTAGAATTACAAGATGAATTGATATCACTGCGAGATGTAATAAAGGATGTATATAATAGGAAAAGTTGTATTATGAAATCTGAACTATTAAGTGCTGTTATATTTAACTATGAAGATCAAATTGATCAGTTTATTAAATGTCTTCTTTTTTAACAGTTTTGAATCAAACTTGTATTAATAATATATTAATTATAATAGGAATTATTGTTACTATATTGTAAGATTTTAATTAATCAACAAAAAAAAGAAATTGAATTAAAAAATTGAATAGTCTCTAGTCTCTCCAGTCTAATTGGATGACCGAGGTGCCTCAGTCCCTGAGTCACTCGTATTGGTGGAGGAGCTCTAGGCAGTTCCGTCTTGTTGCTCATGAGTCATGACTTGAAGGGGTGAGCACCGGTAAACTCTGCTACGCCGCGGTTAGGGGAGTTTTTACTGATATCCGCATTCCCAGCGGAACGTGGAGTGGGGAAAACTCTGTGAACTCCACCAGTGGAGTGGAGTTTGTCACGCAGCCTTAGATTTCAGAGGAATCAATTTTGGTGTAACTTCAGGGTGCCAATGGGCCACGGGACCAGGCAACCGTAGCGTATTAACATTTAGGGCTTTTCAATGTAACTGGGTGGGGAAAGGGGTGCTTTGTCTATGTTTTGGAGGAAGTCATGATCTATTGGATAAGATGACAATGCTGCCTTTAATGCTGTTAGCAAAGAAGTCGACACTCTAGACCATCGATGTAAATCAGGTTCAGTAAGTTTATCTTTGACTCACATTTGTTCGTTGATCTTAGTAACAAGGCAAGATGTCGAGCATCTTTACCATCCAATAAAAGAACAGAGCGAGAAAAGATGAACTTCAACATCCACATTATATTTAAATAAAAGTATAAAAATGAAATAAGAGAAAGAAACAGCAAATTAGGAAAAATAGATTAGGGGGTTCAGAATTTATGGGAAATATAACATATCACCAATAAAAACAAAAGAACAGAACATTCAAAATCAGTGGGAAACCAAGCATAATGAAAAAATGAGCAACAAAAATGAATGGCAAAATGTGATTATCGTCAATCACATCCATACACAAAATGATGCAAAATAACAATCAGTTCAAGATGAGGTTTACAAAGTTTTCTTCCTTCACACTTAGAAAAAAGCATTGGCAAAGCCTCGAGGTCTGGCCTTGGCAAGCTACTTGCGATGGTTATTTTTTACTTGTTTGTATGGTAAGCATATGCCACAAAAACAATAAATGGAATAAAAAACCGAACATGCCACATAAACATGATGGCCATATCCTTGCAATATTTTTTTAATTAACCGTGCTATATATTCTAAATAGAAAAGTACAAGTGCTTTCTAGTACTCACAACTCTTTTCAGAGTTTATGCACATCACAGAAAATTATGATTTCTATTGATGTAAAGAAAATGTACTATTAGCTGTGAATTACTGTAGTCTAAAGATGTAGCTTAAGCATACCAGTGTGTCTAAATCGATAACAAAGATAAAGAATGGACTGAAAAACACTGTCAAAGTAACAAAGGCTGACAAAAAGCCCTCTGCTGAATGTCTTTTTAATTTATGTATATTGTGATCTGAAGTTGTCTCTTTCTCAAGCCTGATAGACTTAAAACATGTCCAGTGCCACGAACTTGGATGATATAATTGATTTGGCTTCCACAAGACTAGGTGCTGACATATACAAATATCCCATATTATCGCCTCTTATTCACAAGCCATACTGCTGAACGCCCATTTGCCACCACTCACTCCAAAGCCTCCGACTCTCATCTAATAATGCTGAACCCATAATCATCCCATATTGTGACCTCTTATTCCTAAGCCTCCCCCTCTCCAGCCCTGTGCAGCTGAACCCACACTGGTCCCACACTGAGACCTCTTACTTCCAAGGCTGCCCTTTCCAGCCTTGTGCAGCTGCACCCACACTTGACAACATTGTGAGGTCATACTCCTAAGATCCCCCCTCCAGTCTCATGCTGCCTATAACCTCATATTACTGAACCCACACTCATCCTCTATTGTTACCGCTTACTGCCAAGCCTCCCTTTCTCCTGTCTCATCCTGTATTTTCATACTGATTAACTCACACTCATCCTATATTGTTACCTCTTACTCCCAAGCCTACCCCTATACTGCCTTGTACAGCTGAACCCACACATACTGTAGCATCTTACTCCCTAGCCTCCATCTCTCCAGTCCGTTGCTCCTGAACGCACACTCATCCCATATTGTGACTAGGCCTGGGCATGATTTTAATTACACCACAGTAATCAGAGTAATTTTGCTAATTTCACGTTACTCTTTGACACGGATAATTCTGGAATTACTCCTTGTAGAGTAATTATGAGTATTTTGGGGAGAGAATCCTACAGCTAGAGCATATTTTGCAAGTGTGAGCAGCAGCACGCAACCGCTATTCATATTCTACTGCTTCTAACGCTATTTCTTAACGCAAAATGCAAAAATGCAACCTTGCATCCATTTTGGATACCCAAAAGAGCACATTTAGCTCATGCCTGCTATTTGTGTTCTGTTGCATTAAGCAGTATTTCTTAGAGCAAAATTAATTCTCTCCCCCATTTTACTCTTCTTGCATAATTAAGTGTAATCTTATGGAATTCTCGGGTAATCCCATGTGATTATGCTACACTGAATTACGCGAGTTACTCCCACCCCTAATTGCGACCTCTAGCTCTCAAGTCTCCCACTCTCCAGTCACATACTCCTGAACCGACACTCGTCCCATATTGTGACCTCCTCTTCCCAAACCTCCCCCTTTCGAGTCTCATGCAGCTGAACCCACACTCATCCCATATTGCAAAACATTTATCAGAATCCTCCCACTTAAGGTCTATAGGGCAATATGACAGTGAAAGAAGGGCTAGTCTGACAGGTCAGTGAGTGGGCTGTTTTTTTGGCTGTTTGTAGTCCTGTTTAATGATCTGGTGGGACTGTTTTTACTGTTGATTTCCCTGCTATTACCACAAACATTGGCTGCAGCAAGCACAAGTGCAGGCAGGATCCCATATCTTGCAAAACCCCCATTCAGCATGTCTGTCCACATTTAAAACTGCTCTGATTGACAAATGTGTGCCACTTTCTTAGGTATCTGATTAACTAATGGGAGCCTCTCTTATTTTGGTGCTAAGCCTATTTTCTGTCCCTGTCTGGTCCTGCTTTCACTGTCCAGTCTCAGGCTGCTGAACCCACACTCATCCTATATTGTGACCTCTTACATCCATCCCTCTCTTCAGTCTCATGCTGCTGAACCCACACTCAACTATAATGCGGCATCGTAGTCTCAAGACTCCCTCGCTGCAGTCTCATGCTGTAATCTCATACTGTGGAACCCACACTTGTCCTATATTGTGACCTCTTACTCACAAGACTCTACCTATGCAATCGCACATTGCTGAAGCCACACTCATCCCTTATTATGAACTCTTACTCCTAAGCATCCCCTTCTCCCTTCTAATGATGCTGGACCCACACTCATCCAATACTGCAATATTTTGCTTCCACCTCTCCCACTCTCCAGTCACATACCACTGAACCCACACTTGTCCCATATTGTGACCTCTTAATCCCAAGCTTCCCCCACTCCAGCCATGTGCTGTAATTCTCCTGGGTTTCCCGCTCTCCTGCCTTTCATTGGGACCTTTTACATCAAAGCCCTCTTACTATTTTTTTTATAATGTGACCTCTCACACATAAAACTCTTGCTGTCTCATTTTGCTACTTTTCTTTTATGCCTCGCCTTCTAGGATCACATCTTAGCCGATTGCCCTTGAACCTCCCCAATTCAGTCCCATATAGGGCCTCCTACTCCTGAATGTCCTGTAGACCAGAATCAGTTGAACTGGGATGTGTGACCTTTCCTCCTTGAGTAAAGCTGCACATCTCTTGTGTTATACCCTCCTTCCTGTGCTACCACCTGTGACCTCTTATTCCTGAGTTCCATCCTCCAGCATATTTAAATTTTCCTCCTCCTGAGTCTAGGTTCAGTCTAATAATGTGACCTATTGCTATTCTTACTCAGTCTGCATCTTCAATCTCATGCTTCCTCTTTTACACCCGATCTTTCCTCCTGTACCATATCATGACCCAGGAGCGGTTTCTACGTGAGAGCGGAGGAGCATCACCCCCCTAAGAAAATGTCCCAGAGCAGCTAAAAAATAAAATGGTATTATCATTTTATTTTGAAGCAACCCGTCCTGAACCAAATGTCAGGACGGGGTCGGGCCAGTGGGGAGCTGTGCACTTATGTTTAAAGTGCGCATTTCTCTTTGGCCAGCTGTCATGCGACGGCCAGTCAGACATGCACATTTTAAACTTCTCTAACCTAGCTGTCTTATACAGGTAGGTTAGAGAAAGCGCAGGCCTCCAGTGCTCCTAGGAGCACTGTGAGAAGCTGCTCCCTCCAATCCTGATGCGTCTCTCATTCTGAGAGACATGCCAGGATTGGAGAGTGCAGTTTCCTGGTCCGGAGCTTCCAGGAGCAAAGACATCTCAGTGAGGAGGACGTCGTATGGCAAGTCTGCAAGGTGCCTTTTTTTAATTACCTGAATTACCTGAATTTGTGTTGCCCGCCTACCACCCTAAATAAATGCCAGCCGCCACTGTCATGGCCGGTGGCATAGCAAGGGTTCAAAGAGCCCAGCCATAAGCATGTAAAATGGACCACCTTACCAGACATGTTGGGTACTTAAAAAACATCAATAATAGGGGTGCAGTGGGCCCTAGTACCAACGCCCCAGCTGCACCATTGAAAGCTGTGCCCCTGATGGTGATCTCATACTACTAAGTTTCCTCAGACAATCTCACATTGACCTGGGCACTGGTGCCCGTGCACCTGCTGCACCATTAAAAGCTATGCCCCTGATGGTGATCTCATACTATGGAGTTTCCTCCTACAGTCTCACATTGCCACTCCTGCTTCTGAGGCTCTGTTTCAAGTCCAACGCTACTCTCCAAGCCCACTGTTTCTCCGGCTGTATTGAATGTTTACTCCTGCACCTTCCTGTTCTCTAGCCTCTTGTTATGAGTCTTTCATGCAGTATCTTATTGTGATCTCTTTTTTACCCCTGAATTTCCCCTTCAGTCCATATTGCAATATTAACAGTGCTTTAAGTGGGAGGGAAAAGGTGGCAAGTCTCAAAAATGAGCACAGCCAAAGAAGAGTAATAAGGAATCCTTTCCAGGGGACATGGCCTAAACACATCAACAAGAATCTTACAGCCATATGTACGAAGCCATTTTGCATTTCCTAATGGTGCGAATCACTATTTCAGGTCTTTAGGAAATGCAAAATGGTATTTTGGTATGTACGAAAGGCATTTTCTATGGTGCAATTTGCGATTTCCGTCATGTAGAAATAGCATTGTTTGCATTTCAAAATTGGAAATCGCAAATATTAGGAAATGCAAATATCATCAATGTGTATTAGGTGGTAACCAGGTTCAAACTATAAAAAGTTGCCCAAAATGAATTTGGCTCTTTCATAATGGTGGCTCTGTATGTCTTGACGACGAGGATTTTGGTTGTTAGACAGAGTAGGAGGAGGAGGAGATAGGAGAGGATATTTAGCGTGAGGGTCACACTGTTTGACCAGACTGAGGAGGAGATTTATGAGAAGTATAGACTGAGTAGTGAGGAAATTTTGGATTTAATTGCTGAGTTACATCCTGAGCTACAAACCCCAACAGCCAAAAGCAATGCAGTTCCATCACATGTGCAGATATTGTGTTGTATACACCTTTTAGCTTCTGGCATTTATCAGGGAGTTATAGAACTGGCGGGGAGTGTCACAAAGTGCATATTGTAGTTTTTTAATAGGTTTTTGGACATCATAGTTGGCTAAGTGTACCAAAATGCTTTTTTCCAAACACTCCCCAAGATATACAAAACGAATGTTTTATCGGGTAGCACAGTTTCCAAACATTATAGGTTGTGTTAATGGCACACATATTGCCATATGCCCCCCCTCTGCAAAAGAATTCATTTATAGAAACAGGAAAAGCACCCATTCACTCAATGTTCTGATAGTGTGTGATGCTTCATTCATCATAACTGACCTCAAAGACAGAGTCCCAGGCAGCACACATGACTCCTTTATGTTGCGTCACAGTGGAATAAATAACCATCTGTCTCAGTTAGAAATTGGTGATGGTTTTTTCCTTGGTAAGAGAATAACAAAGTCAATTCATACAGTGTTCAATAGTATGTTTATAAAATAATCTAATAGTTTCTCCTTCTCATACCATTTAAGGAGACAGTGCCTTGCGCCCTTGTATACTGACAACATACTTGAATCAAAGAACCAGAATTGAAAGGCAGTACAACAGGGCACATAAAACCACGCAAACAATAATCGAACGGACTATTCAAATACTGAAATCACATTTTAGAAGCCTACATAAGATTGGTGGAGCACTACTCTACAGACCAGAGACCTGTTGCAAAATCGTTGCCACGTGTGCTATTCTTCACAACATAGCCATGAGGAAGGGCCTAGACAACATCAACATAAAGCCAGAATCAGACTCAGATAACGAACTAGCACCACTACAGAAGTAGCACGATGGGACACATGCAGCAGAGGTTGAAGCACGACACACAGAGATCCCAAACAACTATTTTTAAGGTAAGAAAGATTACCACATCTAAGAAATAGCCAATACACATGCTGGTATTGTTTTTCCATTACTGAAAGATAACATTTTTATTCAGGTTGTAACAATGTATTGTAATTATATATCATCATCTGTATCCTTATAGGATGCCAATGTATTAAACAAAGCAACAAGTTTTGAAAACATAAACATAACAATCTAGTATCATACATCTGAGTGTATGCAAAAGTTACTTTTTTGACCTCTGGTGTTGGTCACCTTCTCAGCAGGACTTGGATGTAGAGTTGGGAATATATCTGTGCTAGATTTGTGTCAGCATGTTCACCTTGTACAGCATCCATCAGGCACAAATATACCAATGAGGCAAGAGGTGTCTTCACTTTCAGGTGTTGGTAATATGTTGGGGGCAGACAGGTTATGTGTCTGAATGTTTCCCAGAGCTTTGGTCACTTGGACCAGCGCGCAGGCTACATCTTGGCAGCAGTGCCCCGTGTCATTTTGATGTTCACAGTTCACCTGGTAAGAGTGGTGGTGGCTACTGCCAATCGATTTATTATTTTTGTAAATGCGTCATAGCATGCCATGTGCTGCTTGTGCCTGTGCTTTGCGTACATTGCTCCTTCCCCATGGCAGCTATCCAAGGATCTTGACCTTTCTGCAATTGCAGTATTGAACGCAAAATGCTTTGCAGATGACTATTCACTGTTTTTATCTGTTTGGCTTGCAGGTGCTGTACTGTGATGATTGATTTCTCAAGGCCATCAAACAATTGAGAACTGTCTGACATGTCATCAGAGACATCATCATTGTGAACTGTTCATTGTTGGACTTTATAGTGTCAGTGTGTCCTGCGCACAGAAGAAGTTGTGTTCCTGCCTTGTCTTTGCTCCTCATCACCTACGTCAAAGTCTGGTAGTGATGCCACATTTGCTTTAATAGTAGTTGGAGTTTGAGTTCTGGGCGCAGGAGTAGCAATTGTGCTGTCTTCAATTTGTACTTGTGTGTCAATTGCTTCATTGACCTGAATGGTTTGAGACACGTCCTGGGTGCGATCTGTTAAAATGTATGCATATAGTTATTGTAAATAAATGGTTACTAAGTTTGTATCATATTGTTGATAATGTGATTTATGTGTTTTTGACATGAAGGTTATATATAAATATGTGTTGTTTATACATCAACACAAGGCACACCATATAACTTACTTGTACTACAAATCCCATAATGTATAGCTAAATAACAGCTAACATCTAAATTGAGTTTTTTTTAGCTAAGATGTTGTACTTGAAGAAACAATATGTTATGGAAAATTTTATATAAGAAAACAATTTACCTTGGCCGCAGCCTGCAGGATTGGAGGTGTCAATTTCTGACACTCCCACCACACTTTCAGGTTCAATTGTCCCCTCAATAAGTGATTCCATTGGAGTGGGAGAAGCATGTTTGGAGGGACCACCACCCATGCTATTCTGCTGCCCACCTTCTCTTTAGTACAGGATATTAGGTCAAACCAGTGTTTCCTCATTTCAGGTATGGTCCTCTTGGTGTCACCAAGAAAGTTCACTTTTCCAGGATGCTGTTCCAAAATTTTGGTTTTCTGAGCCTCAGGAACAGAAAAAGATGACTTGCCAAACAGCTGGTCCATGTGTGTCATACATTCCTCAGTCAACATCTCCAGCTCCTTATCAGAAAATGTCCACTTCCTGATGTCAAGATCCTCATCCCCATCATCCTTAGACATGGTGTTGTAGGACAATGTAAATGTCACTGCCAGTGGTCACACAGGAATAGGCCTTCCTTCCAGAACTTTCCTAGGCTTTTGAGTTGTGGGCACACCCTGTATTTCTCAACTTCCTATATCTCACATCATCATTCTGCATCCAAAATGCATTAGTGTGATTTCCAAATAGAAAATTTCCTAGTTGTGATTGCGAATTTGACAGAATTGCTCACAGTGGAAATCTCTCCTTTGTACATCTCATTATGCGAATTCCAAATTGAGATTTGTATTAAATCACTATTTGTAAATCACAAACAGTAACATTCGTACATACGGGCCTTAGCCACCTAACCGGTCTTTGAGTTTTCTATTATTGCATCCAGACATACAACAACATATAAATGCCTAAAATACACCAGATCCATTGCTTGTTAGCAGCATCCACTACACGAGTAACAACATTCTGCAAGGAAGAAGCAACCAGGGCTGCCCGACCAAGATTGGAACAGACTTACTGGCCGACCTGGAGCACCTGAATCTAAGAGCTCTTAATGGCAGGTTTCAGGAAGACAATCCACTGGCAGCCTCCTACTATTCCTCGTCCACCTGCACAACAATAGACCACACCTTTGTTTCTCTCCCACTGTTCCAACGGGTTGTTTCTTTCCACCTAGGTAACAGAGGCGACAGCGATCATCGCCCGCAAGAGACAACCCTATTAACAGCAATGCGAACGTTCAACAGGACAAAGGAACCTCCCAACACCGTCTTCCTGCTCAACTACAGGCGAATAAAGTTCGCTCAGGCAACCATAGAGCATTTATCTCAGTCCGCAATGGCGTTACTATGTGAATTCGGGGGCACATCGGACAGTGAAATATGAAGATGGGAGTTCTTTACCACCAAGCTTGGGTAAACCTTCGCTGTACCACTCAAAACAAACCACTCCCAAGCACCCAACGTGACAGGGTGCATTTCAAAGGCCCAAAGGATTCAGCTAAAAGATCTATAAACAGCATCTTAAGGTCCCTTTGACGCAATCCCGAGGATCTCGCTCACTATGCAAGGTGCACTAAGACAGCAAAAAACAACACTGAAAAAGCTGAAGTGAAACATCAACAGATCACAAGAGTTTGAGGTTGGTGCAAAGTTATTTGCAGACATCAAGCATAATGACAATACACGATTCTGGTGAATAATCAACAAGCTCATGGGCCCTCCCCACATGGGAGTCACCTCTTACATAGCCCAGACTCCTCTGTAACGTATCTGGGGGACCACTTTAATCAGCACCGCCTTCCAGACACAACAGGCCCAGAAGCCAGTCTGACACCAGCAAGCACTCAGTCAAACATCTCTCCGGAGACCATCAGCCAATTGGTATCCTCTCCTCTGTCAGTAGACGAACAGACACACTCCCCAAGGTCACTCAGAATAAATTCAACCAGGTGTCAATTCAGCAAAGGCAGAAAGGAAGGGGCCCAAGGGCCTAACAGCATTCCCCCTGCGATTTTTATGCACAACACGGACTTCTGGGCAGAAGCACTAGAGCCACTCTTCCTCGAAATCAGACTCAGCAGCACGAGTTCAACCTCCTGGAGAGGGACACTAATATCTCCAATACACAAAAAACGGGGACAGGACCATGCCAAAGAATTATCGCCTAATTGCCCTCATCGACAATGAGGCAAAATACTTTGCAGGGACATTACTGGAGGAACTCTCGATGTGGGCAATTGATAAAGGAATAATACCACTAAATTAAACTGGGTTTTCAAAACCCTCCGGCATGACGACTAACATCATGGCCGTATCACTGCTTATAGATAAGGCGAAAGCCTCAAAACAGCACTTCATCTATGCTTCATCGATTACAAGGCAACGTTCAACCACGTGGAGAGGACCAGGCTCTGGAGCAAACTGATGTGCTGGGGCATTCCCAGGATCCTCCTGGACTTGCTAATTGCTCTTCACACGGACACACGGGTGCAGGTGAAGCTGGGAGAAGGAACGCACCTCTCAAGGTGAATTTCAACAAGCAAAGGGTTAAATCAGGGGTGCGTCCTGGCTCCCACTTTGTTCAATCTGTTCTTAGCTGACCTGATGCCGGTACTCAACATCTGCAACTTCCATGCCCCGATGCTAGGGGGCTTGGCGCTGTCGAGCCTCATGTAGGCCGACGATGTCATCCTAGTCAGTTATACTAAGGTAGGCTTACAGCGCCTTCTTAACTCAACACAGGAATATTCCAATAAAAATGGATTGACCATCAATCTCGACAAAACACGTACTATGACAATTGGCAGCAACAGGCCAAAACACCTGGTATATTTCTGGTGCAAGACTCAAATTCAGTCAGCTACAGACTACAAGTACTTAGGGGTGATCATTGATAAAGCAGATACCTTTGTGCATCAAAGGGACACCATAGAAAGGAAAGGCCTGGCACTAGCAGTGCAACTAAAGACTCTAAAATCAAAATTATTGGACCATCATTCTCCCCTCTTGTTTGGGTAGTGCACGCCAAACTGTTGATAACAATAACATACGGCATCGAGCTCCAAAGAGGCAAGGATGCCAAAATCCTAGACAGCACACAAGTGAAAGTGTTATGTCCTGTGGCACAAGTAAACGCTGGTAGCCAAGTAAGGTTCACAAGTACCTTTAATCAGTAGTTGGTCCAAGTACATGAAGATGGTACAGAAGTAAAACAGATAGGTAATCCAGGTAAACAGGTGATGTAGATGTAGGTAGCCAGTAGACAAGCCCTTAGTTCCAGGTGACAGCAAACCCCAGCAGGAGCAGCCTGCCTGCTGCTCAGCCCATCTCTAACTGTCATTCCTCACTCACACAGACACCCAACATTCCATGCATCACTGCATTCCCAACATTCTACTCTAAACACACACACTGGCTGAGCAGCAGGAAGATTGATAAACAACAAGATATAAGTAAACTATGCAGGGCATAACACATCCCCCTACTTTTAAACTGAAAAACGAAAATTGCAAATACAAGTAAAGATTAAGAGAAAAAGAACTATACACACGAAAAACTACAAATGCAATAAACAGTTCAAAACCCAGGGATGTGCAATTAAGAAAACATCACGAGAGGGTCAGAGCCATTTGAAACAGAAAGAATGGATAGCTTACAACCAATAAATTGAGTAAAATAACCCATCCTCTCCCAATAAATAAAATGAGAAAACATAGTTGCAAATTGCAAAGGGCAAAAACACACCCCGCAACTCCGATCCCTACTGCAAGGGAACAAATGAATAGACAAGATTCCTCACGTAAGGAAACCTGCATACGCAGTGAAGATGGAGCTAAAAAACAATCTTTCACCCCTCATTTGAGGTACAAACACTTGGGACTGAGACCCATAAAGTCCTCCCTCCTGTAAGGGTCTAAGAATTTAACCATGTAAATGGGACCATAAACCTTGAAAATACACCCTGTGTAGGGGAACCGTACCCATAAACCAAAACCAACCCAGTGAAAGGGTTACATGTTATGTAAATTGGAGGAAACCCCATAAGCATACCCAGTGTAAGGGTTACCAATAAAAGAACTAACAATGGGAATCGTACCCATGAACCAAAACCAACCCAGTGTAAGGGTTAAATGTTATGTAAATTGGTGGAGACCCAATAAACATGACCCGTGTCAGGGTTACCACATAGAACAAATCTAAAAACGGTAGATGGGAACCATACCCAAAAACCCACCCCTGTGTAGAGGCTGCGTGTAACGCTTAATGAGAAAAGAGCTCATAATACCCACCCTGCGTAGGGGCTGCGTGTAACGCTTAATGCGAAAGAGACTCATTCCCAAACCCATGCCCGTCCCTCATGAAAGGGAGTATGTTGTACAGCCACCCACTAAGGACAAGTCTAGAATGTCCCTTGGGCAAGGGAACCTAAACTGTGGAAGCTGAAACAAGTAAACTGTAAACTTAAATTCCTCAAGCATAGATACAAAATTATGCAAACTCTGTGTGCGAGCATGGCATAGAAATGCTATAAGAAATTGTAAAACAAGTATCCACGCCGGTGAGCGACTTCTCACCCGAGTTGCACATCAATAGCTAATATTCAAAACAAAGCTCAACCATGTAACATAAAACACGACTTTTTGAACATTTTTACCACTATACCTCAAATGAACGATGTCACACAAATTTAGGAGAGTCAGACTCAATAGACAGTGCGGTAACAGCAATTACCACTCAACAGGAAGAAGGAGCACTGTCCGCCTGTAAATCCAATAAAAGATAGCATATGTAACAGCATCAATTAAAATGTAAGGGAAAGTCACTGCCAAGACAAGTCCTTCATTAAAGGCAGTAAGTCAGTAGAAGATTCCGTGGCAGTGGGTCACAAGGAAGAGTCTGTAGTTGCCCTCATACACTGCACAAGCACTCGGACGTGGACAAAAGCAAATGAAGAAAAGTACCTGAACATAATTGAAGACAAAGGACAAACCAGGAGAGCTGGTACCGACTTCGCCAATCTTCACACTGTGACACTGCTGGAGATTCAAAGAACTTTATGAAGACGACAACGCGGTTGGCAAAGCAAACTTGAACCAGTAATAGGATCGAGTATGCAGGAGCATGACAATCCCAAGATGGCGGCACGCTGTGTCACCCTGGTGCCGGATGGCTCACGGTGTGTCCGTGCAGCAAAAACGTCGGAAGAAGCCAAACGTGCGTCACATAGTTTCGGGCAGAACAGGAAATAGAGGAAACACAGGAGATCCCACGGAGCCGCTCACGTCACAATAAAGGTAAGTGTGCGCGCTATTGAGAGCTATTGCCAGGTTTATATTTAAAAAAATGAAATAGGCGGTTGAGAAGCATTGCGACTTTCAGGTCTCAGAGTAGACTCAAAAATCAATGACAAAAAAAAATAAGTCTCACCTGACTTCGCCCCTTGTGGTACTGGAGCTGTGATACGCCAAACATGTACCGCCAGCTGGCACCACTCTGCCAGTCACAGCCAGAGAGAAGTATGTAGTTGGCAGTGGCTCGTTATAGAGATACATAAGACCAAGACTGTGGGCTTACGTGCGAGGCTCTGTGCAATGTCCACAGCTCTCCTTCGATCGCAGATTCAGCATAGATAACGTTCACAGCTGACTGTCTCCTTTTGGGCTCCGTTTGTTCATGACCAAATGTGTAGAGATCACTCCTCGAATTGTAGTTGCAAGGAGCACGTGAAAACACCTCCCAAAACTCATTTCTCAGGCACCTCCAAAGTAGCGCCCACATCTTGAAATAGGCAGACTTTGCGCAGGACAGATCATAACATGTGCAGCATACCAGCACAGTTTAAACATGTTTAAAGTCATTACCAAGGAACACTCTTCCTTGATTGCGCAGGTCTTGTGGCAAACACACAGTACAGCATGCTTTCGTTGGAGCTGTCCGATGTACAGGACACTGGTGGGGTTGCTGAAAATGCTGTACCAGATTCTTTTGTTGCGATAATTCCTCTTGTGTTGCTTGACGTGTTGCCTCTTGTATGCTTGATGTAGCGTTGTTTCTTAGTTGACAGTAAGACTTGTGGCTCCTTCTCACCCTCTGGACTCATTAAAGATGTCATCTTCTGCTTCCTTGACCAGTTGTGGAGATCAGTAGGCAAGTGGGAAAGTCTCCAACTCTCGCTCGTCGCCAAAATATGTTATGTCCTGTGGCACAAGTAAACGCTGGTAGCCAAGTAAGGTTCACAAGTACCTTTAATCAGTAGTTGGTCCAAGTACATGAAGATAGTACAGAAGTAAAACAGATAGGTAATCCAGGTAAACAGGTGATGTAGATGTAGGTAGCCAGTAGACAAGCCCTTAGTTCCAGGTGACAGCAAACCCCACCAGGAGCAGCCTGCCTGCTGCGCAGCCCATCTCTAACTGTCATTCCTCACTCACACAGACACCCAACATTCCATGCATCACTGCATTCCCAACATTCTACTCTAAACACACACACTGGCTGAGCAGCAGGAAGATTGATAAACAACAAGATATAAGTAAACTATGCAGGGTATAACAGAAAGCATACAGGATCATCTTCAGCCTACCTAAGTACACCTCACCTGCACAAATCAGGCTGGAGTTTCGTCTCCAAAAGAAATCTCTGGCAAGGAGCTTTTATCAACCTCTGAGGCAAAATCAGGAAAGCGACTCCCGGCACTCTTAACTACCACTTATGGCAGGAGCTCCAACAGAGGGACTCATTGCCTGCCAGGGCATATCTGAAGGAATCCCTGGCCAGGACCGGGTTGACTCAGTTATGAGAAACCTCAACTACCCACTCCGTGTTCAAAAAATCAGTGTGGAAATCAATTAAACTCCTCTCTTTAGTAGAAGAAAGGTGCCATTCTGAGCCAGAGCTCACTCCTGGATGTCATTAAACACTGACACCGCACCAGCACCCCAGAAATACTTCAGCCTAGGCTTCCCTAGATCCATCAAAGAGCAATTTTTGAAATACCGTGTGGGGCTGCTACCATGCACATCCCATTTTCCTTATTGGCTGAGAGAATCCATAGCAAAGATCTGCCGCGTGTGTGGCACTGACACCGAGGATTTACCCCACCTGCTATGCACCTGTGAAGAGTTGCAGTAAAGAAGACACATGCTGAAAGCTCTGTTTAACCAAAGAGGGATTTGTTCACGAAGACAGGCCATGCTGGCCTGCTTTGCTCCTGACGACCCACAGATGAACTGTAGACTGGTAAAATTCCTCGCACTGGCACGTAGGAAATTGTCAAATGACACAATATGCTGAGAAGACTTTGACTCTCTTAGCGCCTTGCACCTACAAAATACTGCTGCTTTCTGCACTTGGGCTCAGAGCTGGGATGTTGGGCGAGGGTCTTTGGCTACCACTCCAGGCAAAGCAGTCCCTGATTAAGACCTGAACAATTCCCAATCCTGGTTTTTGCACATAGCACTTTTTGATCTCCTGCACTTCTTGCACATGGATATTGAACTCAAGTCAGGCAAGGGTTCTTGGTTCCGAACTCATGCAAAGCTGCCCTGACTTTTAGCCTCAGCCTCTGCACAGGGCACTTTTTGCTCCCAAACTTTTGTACTTACTCCCCTTCCCTCAAGGGCTCCCTCAACACTTCTTACACTCTCTTATTTGCACTCTGACAACAAGAAAGATTTCTATTTGTCGCACGTGCAAAATATGTTGTAATTCAGACATTTATGGGTTTTATTTTATCACAATTATTACTATACTCTTTTAAGTAATTCTAACAGGTTTCAGTATAGGACAAAGCTTTTATCTTAATATCTGAGAAAGATTTTATCCTAGCACGTGCAGCATGGTATTACGTATGTATTTAATGTTCTATTGCTGGTGTTATTATTACCATGAATTTATTATGAATAAATTCTGAAAATATGAGGCTGTGAAGTAACCGTTATTAAAGCCTGTGGAAGAGGTAGTGGTCTTCAGAGTATTCCATTCCCTGCTGCTCTCCCCTTCATAGCACTTTGCTCTGCAGCCTCTCAATTTGATATCCACTTACCAAATGTTTTTGAACTCATCCATTTGCATATCTCACACGGTCCTCCATCCTCCTCATGGCTGTCTTTTCATTCTGTCCTTCTGTTGGTCCTTCCTTTCTTCTCCTTCACTTAACCCTTCCATTCTCCACACACAAACCTACCCGCTCACCTCTAAGCGTGCATTTTCTTTTCGTATAGCGCTATCAATATTTCTCCAGCTGTGTACCTACTTTGCACGGTTTCTTATACATTCACATGTGGCCATCACTCTGTGCACTCTGCAGAGATGCCAAGTATTGAAAGAGCACATAGTCTGAATAGCTTTATGACCCAGTGAGAGGTCTGTAAGAAACTCATACTGCCTTAATCCTTAGTTCCAGAACTCTCAATGGTTTGGTTGTAGCCTGTTCTCCCTTCTGTGTCTATCTTATCAGTCTCCCGAGGCCTAACTACTCATTCCCATCCGCGTTGGTGGTTCGAACTTTTTTATTTTGGTTAATGCTCCATACCGTTTACTTTCCCTGTCTGCATGCATTTAGAGCTTGCTTTTTGCTTGTCTCGTCCTATATGACGTTTTGTCCTGCTTTCTCCGGTGTCTTTTATTTAAACTTGTTTAGCACGAAATGCAAGCGTGTTTGTGAACCGACGCCGAGACTCAAACCTGGCTCCCTAGCTCCCCAGCTCCAAGGTAAGCAGTTCTGGCCTTTACACCACATCCTCTGTCCTGCCCCTTCTCTCTATTTTTTCATGTAATCTGTAGCACTCCAAACGAGTGCATATTTTTGCAGACTGTTCTTGCCTCATCCCCCAACGTTGCTGGCATCCGCCTCCAGCCCCATCATTGCTTGCACCTGCTATCCCCTGCCCTGGTCATACTTTCACCCGCCACCCCTGCCCCGTCATTGCCTGCACCCAGCCCCCCTTTTAGTGTTTAACAGAAGACAGCTATTATCCCTAGAGCAGTTCCTTTCATTGATATATTGTACAAATAATAAGAAATGCTATGAAAAATAACTGCACTTCTTTTGTCTAATGCACTGAGAGGAGCATGTACAGTTAGTGCTGCAATGAGAACGCTTCAGCAGTGATGGGCTATTGGAAACTTCCTTCCGTCACAACTGCACCCCTTGTCACATGATGCATTGCACAATATTTTTACAGTTTTAAGAATAACTCTAAGAGAGAAAATGATGCACTAGGGCGTGGAGCAAAATGCAAAGTTGAACAAGAAAGAAAAAGCATTCAATGGAATTGGGCAATGTTTACGCTAGCAATGTGTGGAGTCGTTTTGCACCAAAAAGATTGACACTGGCTTTCACATCATCATCCGAAGATACAGGAATGCTTTATATCACCACCAGATACTGCACAATATATTGCCTTTCTCAAAAAACAAGTCATAACACTTTTACAGGGTTTCTTTAACTTATATTGCACAACTGCTCACCAACTTAAAACTTACCAAAAAGAAAAAATATGTAAATCACATAGGCGAGACTTAATGCATTCACCAATGCTTTTTTATCATGGTGAGAATAAATGATTTGCCCAGAAACATAGTATGTTGACCAAACACCAACACTCGAACCTGGATCCCGCTTTCAAAGTCGACAGCCCTAGCCCTAAAATACAAAGTATTCATTATAGAAGTGGGCGAGCCAACATATTTACAAGGAGAGCCGAGACGTAGCCTAGCCAATGGTCTGGCTCAGATCATGGAGCCTGTGCACACGCCGAGCCCTGAACATGTTTGCTGTGTAAATCACACAACAAACATCATGTAAACATGATGAAACCGCTTCAAAATTCAAGAAAGTATATTTCCTTAACATGTGAAGCTTTATTAATAAATCACAGTACAGGACTGCACTGCCCCTAGAAGTACTTATTAAAAGTGATAGTTTTAAAACATGAAACATTAGTGACCTATGGGGCATATTTACAATAAAGTGGCAAAGCGTGTTGTTAAGCCAAGAAGGCTAACAACAAGCTTCATCACTTTAGAAACGCAGGCCTGCACCATATTTAGTAGAATATGGTGCAGCCCTTCGTTTCCCCCTGTGCTGGTGCTAACTTTAGCTGCCTAGCGCCAACACAGGCTCCCTTGCACCATAGTGCAAGGGTGCCCGTGTTGAGGGGAAGATTGTATATGTGCAGGAAGGTCCTCCTTCCTGCACATAAACAATCTTTAAATGCTGTTTTGTAACTTCTATGTGTGCTGCTTATTGCAGCACACATAGAAGTTGCAAAACAGCATTTTTTTAAATGATTGTTTATGTGCAGGAAGGGGGACCTTCCTGCACTTAAACAATCATAGGCAATTTGCTGTTTCTATGTGTGCTGCACAAGGCAGCACACATGGAAACAGCAAAAACTAGGAGAAATTAAGCATTTCTCCTGGTTTCGCCTGTTTAAGACCAGATTTTCCCTGGTCTTAATTTTGGCGCTGCCTCCTATTTACGCTGCCCTTGTAACTAAGGGGCAGCGTTAAAATCAAAGGGTGTTGCGGCAGAACGCCCACCGCAACACCCATTGCCCTTCCCTTTCACGCTAAATACAGCGTGAAAGGGTGCCTTATTTAGAAGGCAGCGTTAAGCCACGTTAAGTGGCTTAACGCTGCCTTGTAAATAAGTGAGGCCCCTATCGCCATCACAACGTCACTGAAAGTGACGTTGTGGTGGCGATAGGGGCTTGTAAATATGCCCCTAAGAGGCAAGACAACTGTCATGTAAACCCAGATTATTATAGAGCAGCATTGCGGACTACTAAATCTAGTGCTTTAAATGGGCCGGTACTCACCGGTACTAAGTACCGGCACTTCTAAATTTTCTGCACTTGAGTACCGGAACTTCTCCTTGTCCAAAGAAAGTACCGGTACTCAGGGGACAGACAGCAAGGCAAGCTCAGTGAAATTGGCATGTACAAAAAGAAGCGTGACAGAGCCGATGAGTCAATCTGTTTTCATGAAGCACTCTGATGATCGAGTGCTAATCTACCCTCACAATGTGCTAATTGAGCGGCAGCCCGTTGGCATCCATTCAGAGCAGTCAGGGAGTTTGGGAGGGGTCCGACTCACACTGTGATTACTGACACAGTGTCCACTCAGGCTCTCTGGAGTCAATAGCGCACAGTAGGTGTGAGCAGGGCCTGCTAACAGGCATATCTCCTGACTCTCAGGAAATCAAAGAGAAGGCTTCCTGCTGGCATAGCAGACTACGGCAGCACTTGTTTGGAGCCAGAGTGAGGAGGAAGGTGGTGACAGTGACGCTGTAGCACAGCTGATGGGAATCATGGTTTAGTAATGTGGGCAGCAGCTAATGTAAGCGTTTCTAAAACACATGTACCAAATGCCCTGGGTGCGTGCACGCATGTCCCTGTGCGTGTTCTTGCATGAGTGAGTATTATCTGCAGTGTCCAGCATGGCAGATAGTTGCAAGCAGAAAAGTACGTGTAAGCATGCACTCCTTCCCTTCAGTTTACTTCATTGCTATTCCAAAAATATTGTCTTATTAGTGCGTGCGATCAGTTGCTGGGAAACTCCCCACATCACAGATCATACCAAAGGTTATTACAAAGGGCACAGTACTCGCGCACCCACTGGCGCACTGCGGTAAGGGAAAACATCCCTCACAGTAAAACACTTGCTCCTTCATTATCCATGTTAACCTCTTTATCCACTTAATTCCACTATTTCTTATTCCTCGCTTCTTCCAAATTTATGTAATCACTACGGAGACAGCAAGATTTTCCTTCATTTTTTATTACTCTTTTCTTATGCCTCCTGCGGTACGCAGGTTTTTTACAGTGACACGTAAAGGTCAATCTTGCATCCAGAGTAGGCTCTTTAACTTATACCTAATGCATTTCGAGCCTAGAGGCTCTTCGTCAGGGGTCTATGTAACAGATAAAAAACAGCTAAGCTGACTGCTCAATGTTGCCCATCAACCTAACAAACAATACTGTGACACCCACATTAACCCGTGACACCCACATTAACCCATGATACCCACCCTGCATAACTCTGAAAACTCATATGTGCAAACTAAAACACAACCAAACCCACCCTCGATTTCTCCCCCCAGTCCAACTCTTTCATGGCATGCTACTCAAACTGCTGCAAGAGAATTCTTGTGATGTCCCCAATCCTCTCTGTTCATTCTCCCAAAAACTCGATTAAATTCACCCCACTCACCCCTCAAATCCACCTCACCCTTGTCCCCTACAGTCTAAACTTCACCAATTACCTTCAAAAAAGCTGCAACCGTCTGCTTAACCTACTCGTACTCTTCTCACCATTTTTCATTTAACTGTTAGCTGTTCTGACGCCGATCGGTCCGTGATTTAAACTGTGCCCACCCACTTGTTCACAACCAATCTCAATAACTCACTAATTAGCTCCAACCCCGTGACCTATTCCCCCCATGACAATACTCCACCCGTGAAAAAATGCACCAAGAAACTAAAAGAATATATCATATCATATATATGATATATGTTATATTGAAGCATGGATTTTTACATATGCAGCACTGTTATTGTTATGTTTGACTTGGTGTTTACCTATGAATGAACACGGGCTTTTTGGAGGGAGGAGTACTAGCTCACTAGTCTGTTTGTGGTATTATTTTGGGGATGGGGAGTGCATTGTGGGATTTTGAGTTCTTTTACTTTCTTGGCGCATTTTTTCACGGGTGGAATATTGTCATGGGGGAATAGGTCACGGGGTTGGAGCTAATTAGTGAGTTATTGAGATTGGTTGTGAACAAGTGGGTGGGCACAGTTTAAATCACGGACCGATCGGCGTCAGAACAGCTAACAGTTAAATGAAAAATGGTGAGAAGAGTACAAGTAGGTTAAGCAGACGGTTGCTGCTTTTTTAAGGTAATTGGTGAAGTTTAGACCATAGGGGACAAGGGAGAGGTGGATTTGAGGGGTGAGTGGGGTGAATTTAATCGAGTTTTTGGGAGAATGAGCAGAGAGGATTGGGGACATCACAAGAATTCTCTTGCAGCAGTTTGAGTAGCATGCCATGAAAGAGTTGAACTGGGGGGAGAAAACGAGGGTGGGTTTGGTTGTGTTTTAGTTTGCACATATGAGTTTTTCAGAGTTATGCAGGGTGGGTATCATGGGTTAATGTGGGTGTCACGGGTTAATGTGGGTGTCACAGTATTGTTTGTTAGGTTGATGGGCAACATTGAGCAGTCAGCTTAGCTGTTTTTTATCTGTTACATAGACCCCTGACGAAGAGCCTCTAGGCTCGAAATGCATTAGGTATAAGTTAAAGAGCCTACTCTGGATGCAAGATTGACCTTTACGTGTCACTGTAAAAAACCTGCGTACCGCAGGAGGCATAAGAAAAGAGTAATAAAAAATGAAGGAAAATCTTGCTGTCTCCGTAGTGATTACATAAATTTGGAAGAAGCGAGGAATAAGAAATAGTGGAATTAAGTGGATAAAGAGGTTAACCTGGATAATGAAGGAGCAAGTGTTTTACTGTGAGGGATGTTTTCCCATACCGCAGTGCGACAGTGGGTGTGCGAGTACTGTGCCCTTTGTAATAACCAGATAGTTGCAAGCCCCACAAGCCCTGCATTACCACACTCTACCCAAGAAGCACATGTGAAAGGGTTTGCTTTGTAGCAAGTGCTAAGCCACTCTCTCTCTCCAGTACAGATCTGCTTTCTTCGCAGTGTTTCAACATGATTGTATTTTGTTTTTGGAGCCCGTTTTCTCTTGGGTTAATGAGGGGGCTCTGGGAGGGGTAGAGGTGGGTGAACCAACAAATTAACAAGGAGAGCCCAGTCAGAGCAGAACCAGGAAGTCTGGCTTGGTCTTAAAAGCCAGTGCATAAGTCGAGCCTTGAAAACATTAACATTGAAATAAAAGTGCATTTTTATCACGTGGAAGCATTTCACCTTGGTACATCCCACCATGATGACAATGCCATTAATGATCTAGGAAGTAAGTCACTTTTCAGGTGTATATTATATATGGACTATTTTCTTTTCATGAATGACGCAACATTATAGTTTATTAAATCTAACACAAGATGTGATTGTACAGCACACATCCTGAACTCGTGCATTTGAATATACTATCATATGTGCTAATGAACAAAAAGGAGGTTGGTGAGTTAAAAGTTTTGTCTACGATCACACAATTTGGTCATGTGGGGAAGCTGGGATTGATACCAGAATTTCTGCTTTCAAATTGTGCAATTCAGCCTCTAGGAGGCTATATCTTTCTTTCTCTCCTGTATCACAATAAAGGTCACAATTTTGTCTTTATTCTTTGCACATGAGATTAGAGTTTAGTTGGCAGGCAGATGCACCACAAAGTTCAGTTAATTATTGGCTTGAGAGTGCAAGAGGACCTGGAACTGAGCCGGAGCCAGGCACCCTGGCTCGAGCTTTCAGCAGCTTGCCCACCTCCAGAAAGAGGGAATCAGACTTTATAGCAGGTAAGGAGTTTTTAGGCAAGGTTGTGCCATCTAGGAGGGGCTGGGTGATGTTTGCTACGTGGCAATAAGACAAGAGGGTTAACCATAGTTAAATGTTTCCAAAAAATGTTAAGAAAAATATCTTGTGGAAGTCATATGTGATTTAGGTGTTGCACCATGAGAAAACCACTTTAATAATAAATGTATCCTTTTGTACGTTTAAGGGGAAAGGAATACTCAAAATATATCAGAAATGCTTTAGTATAATTATGTACATCTGCACACCAATTAAATCTCAATCAAATTAAATGTGTGCCCCTGGCCGGGTCCTTTAGCACTGCACCTAGCCCCGCCCCCAAGCCCCACCCCCTAGTCCACATCTCAATTTGATGAGTACCTGCACTTATTTTTTTTCCATTTAAAGCACTGATTAAATCAAGTGCAATAGGTTTTTCTACAACTGGTATTCTGAACTCACATAGTTAAAAGGGCTTTCATCCGCGATAATGAAAAAAAAAGAGTGTTGGTGAAATAAAATATTTGCTCAAGATCACATGATTCAAGTGGGGAAGTCGCAATCTATCTAGGTTTTCTGGTTTCACTTTGTACATATCAGCCAGGAAATGGGTATCTAGTTGCCTTCCCTTATGTTACTGCTTTATTTTTACCTTTTGTGCAATTCTTATGTAGCTGGAATTCGGCCTGAAGGTATTGGAGCGTTTTACATGAGCATTAGTTACCTAACAATACAATCTTTGGCATTCATTGTTTTAGGGAGAGGCAGATTAAGTGATTTACCCAGAAACACAGGATGTTGAGCGGACGTGGAACCTGGTCTAAACTTCCTTGGTAGAAGAGGGAGGCAGACAGGCAGGCAGAAGACACATGAAAGCTCGGCTCGTTATGTGCACGAGGTTCCAACAGGACATCGAGCTGAGGTAGATAGAACCAGGTTTCAGACTCGAGCCTGGCTCGAGCTTTCAGTGGCTCGCCCACCTCTAATTCATTGTAAATGGAAAAAGTTACTTAACAAGATGATTTTACCTTGCTGCGTCCGCGAGACCTTGAGGTGTGCGTCTAAAATCGATCTCCAGACAGAGGGTTCTGGACTGAAAACAGCCCGTCTAGTCCAACCAAGCATCCGGAGTGAGCGTTTTTGCCGTACCTGTTGCTAAGCCGCGAGATACAGCATTTTCTGTGAATCTCAATTTCTTTCCAGGCACTACTCTCCTCTCTCATTTGCATATTGGGACTTCAGTGTTCGCATATTTCCTGTTTCGAGACTCCGCTGGCTTTTTCTTTTCAGATTGCGCGCGATGGCTCCGTATTCGAAATATGTCAATTTATAAACATGAGAACATTTCCATCTATGGCTTGACAATCACCGAGTTCACTTATTTCGGTGTGTTCATCTTCACCCGAAGCTTTGTCGCGTGCCTTAAACATACAGCCCCTTCTGCCTACTCTTCACTTTGGAACCACTATTGTAGGTTTTATTAAAAAAAATCATATCAACATCGCGCGTGCTTCATGTTTAACGCCGATTGTCGTGGTTGTCGCCGTCATCGTCTCCCAGCGGTGTTTAGAGGTGATGGGTGGCCGGTGGCCCTCTTAAGCCGGAGGTCGCGAGCTCAGCGATGACGCGTGCTGCTCTCCAGTAGCCCTGCTCTCTGCCCTTCATCCTTCAGCCGTACAACGGTGAGCTCTGTGCCGTCGAACAAGAGAAAACAAAATAGACTCACTCTGCCTTAATACGGGAGGACAGGGGAGTAGAGAAACGGTAAACAAGCCGAGGGAAAGACTCGGTGTGCTTTCGCAAAAAGAATAAAAAGTTCTCAAAAAGCAAACAGTTTTCAAAGATAAAAGGAACCCGTCAGAGACATTATAAAATGGAGGGACAAACAGGAGACAGGTTGGGTAAAACAAATAAAACCAGGAAATAGCAATTAAATAAATGTGACAAAACAAAAACAATGATGGAAACCAATGGGCGGAGTTGCTTTTCGGGTCAGGTCCATGTCCCCAGTCAGGGGCGTAACACAGGCCCCTGCAGCGCAGGGGTGCCACTACCCTTCAGGGGGCACGAACTCTTCAGGGTACCCTGATCACATCGGGCAATAAGCACGTCCACATTCCAAAATGGGGTAAAAGGCCGCTTTATTGGACAGGTAGGCAAATTGATACATATTTAATACAACTCAGGCCTCACTAATACATATTCCAAACTATCACCCCCCGCCCCTAAGCAATTTACCCCAACAACAAACTTACCCAACATTGTTCGGCCTAATCCTCCTCCCCAAACCCCTATCTACATCTCCTGCCTACCTCTTGCCTCCAACCTCGCTCCCTTGCTTCCCTCTGTCCGAAGCTATTCCTAATGCCCCCAACCCTTCCTGCCTGTCTTGATCTCCTCCAACTCTGCCACCTGTCCAAGCGACAACCACCAGAAGGTACTTTTTTTTTTTTTTTTTTCTCCTTCCATAAGCTAATAGACAATAAAATACTTGATTTGAGGGTGGGTGGGCGGGCAAAATCCTTTTCCCTACCTCACCGCACTCAGGAGCAAGTGCGCAACGGAACTTTCGCGCTCTTGGTGCTCGCGCTGATTAGCGCCAGCCAATCAACTTTGCCTCCTGTCCTGGGCCATACTAAATGCCCGAAGCTGCCCGGGGGTGGACAATCTGCGAATGCCACCCCCAGGAGCCCTCATCGGGCAATAAGCACGTCCACATTCCAAAATGGGGTAAAAGGCCGCTTTATTGGACAGGTAGGCAAATTGATACATATTTAATACAACTCAGGCCTCACTAATACATATTCCAAACTATCACCCCCCGCCCCTAAGCAATTTACCCCAACAACAAACTTACCCAACATTGTTCGGCCTAATCCTCCTCCCCAAACCCCTATCTACATCTCCTGCCTACCTCTTGCCTCCAACCTCGCTCCCTTGCTTCCCTCTGTCCGAAGCTATTCCTAATGCCCCCAACCCTTCCTGCCTGTCTTGATCTCCTCCAACTCTGCCACCAGGAAAAACCCTAACCCAGGAGTTTTTCCTGTCCCCCTGATTATAAGAAACTCGCATTATAATCTGGACGCTTGTCATCAGTTAAATCACAACGTACCACCAATGTCGCCAAACAGGTGAAAAACTTTATTCGTCCATTAACAAGTGTTATGTCTATAAGCGCACATGCACTCTGTCGCCAAACAGGTGGTAACGTATCCGGAATATATACAAGGATCCTACCACATCATCCTAATAAAAAAGGAAAACGAGGGGGGGGTGGATGAAGAACAAAAAAGGGGGGCTAATGAAAACATTGAAATACCTATGCAACTATTGAAATAAACAGTAATGCTGTCGCTCGAACAGCGTATTCTCAACACCATGTTTGTATGTCAAGCATTTTAGAAATCATCTCTTTTATATTTAAGATATAAATTTCATTGCCAATAAAGGATAAATGAACACCATCATGCCTAAAAAATTGGTAATCTTCTTTTGTGATTTCGTCGTGAATTAACCAATATATTCCATTAATAGAACAAAAACGATGTAGATCTCTGTTCACTTTCCGTCTCGCTCTTTCAACTGCCGTGAATCTGTCTGCCCCCTCCAAACTCTGCGTGGCATCAATGCTGTTAACACGAGCTGTGCTGTGGACCGGTTCTTTGATAAAAGTTCCAAATCTGTTTTCATTTCTATGAGTAACCCGAGACCAGATAACTGCACTAAGTCATTTTCCCCCAGGTGGATCAGAACAACTTCGGGTTTAATCTTACAAGACAGCTCGCTCATCAAAGGCATTAACTGGCCCCACTTCATGCCACTTTTCCCCAACCATGACACAGACACTTCTTCAAAACTAAAACCCAAATTTTTCCCGAAATGCCTTTTTTCTGCTTGCTTTGCAGCCCATTTGACGAATGAATGTCCAATTATCCACACTTGTCGCTGGGACAATGATAAACTTGACACCAAACCTAAAAAGAAAAAACAATTAATATCTCTGCACCTAAACTTCATATTCTAACTCTCTGATATAACGTAAACAACAATCTGAGGACCAGCGCCCCAGTTTCTTAACATCACTAAGAGAAAAGCCCCATCTAGCAGCTTCTGAAGCCGCACCAATGCGGAATGAGTGTGTACCAAAATTGATAGGGTTTTTCCCAAGTTTCTTTAATGACTTTCTCAGGATTGACAGCAACTGGGAAGCTTTCAGCTGGGATCCATCTAGGTGCCGGAAAACAAAATTTGAAGTTGCACCTCCTATTGTTATAAAATCTAGCCATGCTTGTTTAGGGCACAATGGTCCGTCTATGCTTTGTAAAATTACTCTTGCACCTTTACCCGTTTGATCTGTTTTAGAATGTTCCAGAAAAATGACTATATTTGAATGAACCAGAGAAACATTCTGTACTTTGAGATCATCATTCATAGCAGTGCCTAACAGCTCAGATATCCTGAAAGCACCAAAAAAGAGCCAAATCATACATAGTTTGAACAAACGATATTCGAATGCAGAAAAACAAATCTCATGTAAACTAAGAGTTATCTTATACAATAATTTTAAAGATATTGGCTCTCTTTTATGTATCCCTCTCTTTTTTGTTTTCGCCCAACCTTGTAGGATTCTCCTACCCATCTCCCCTGCTGATGGCTCATATCCCCAAAAGAACTTCCCATAGAATGACACTCCGGCTAGTTTCCCAGCTATTGTTGTAGAAGAAATGCTCCTGTCTATATTAAGGATAATGAACTTAACTATGTCTTCTCTACGCTGCCGCAGCCCTTCACTATTATGAACTCTATACGTAGCACCTGAATCTAAGAACTCCAGCCAAGCTCTTCTGTATGCCAATTTGGTACTCTTTGCTAACGAGTTTTCGATGAGTTGATGCACATTCATTTCGCCAAATCCCATATCTCGCTGGGTACCTGAGTCTTCCGTAGATCCGCTCCGGGCGCCAAACCACGGAATCTCTCCCACTGAAAACGAGATAGGGCATCTGCGATGTTATTTTCAACTCCCGCAATATGTTTAACTTTGAATATTATGTTAAACTTTAAACAGCCTAGCATAAATGTTTGTAACAACTTTAACAACTGCTTGTCTTTGGCTTTCTGACCGTTTACTAAATCCACTACAGTTCTGTTATCTACGTTAAACAACACTGTTCTATTTGCCAGCTTCGTTCCCCAAACGGCCAAAGCCACAATCAATGGAAAAAATTCCAAAAATGCTATGCTTCTCTTTTCTGCAACCCACCTGGCTGGCCATTGTTCTGCGCACCATTTTCCCTCCCAAAAGAGGCCGAAACCGTTGGCACCTGAAGCATCTGAAAATAATTGCATCTGCCAAACAAAATCCTCGTCCAACGACCAGATTGTGACACCGTTAAATTCTGTCAAGAACCTCAACCACACCTCAAAATCCGCCCGCATATTGACAGTTATCCTGATTCTATGATGTGGTAGTTTAATGCCTGACATGGAAAAACCCAGACGCCTGCAAAATGTTCTGCCTGCCCGTATGACCCTGCAGGCGAAATTTAAATGACCTAACAAACATTGAACTTCCAACAATGTCAATTTGTCCGCTTTACTTGCATATTCCAATAGCCTGGTTATTTCAATTATTTTCTTTTCAGGGAGTCTAGCTTCCATTCTATGCGTATCTATTTCAATGCCGAGATATGTTAGACAGCAACTAGGGCCTTCGGTTTTGTCTTCTGCTAGAGGAACCCCCATGTCTCGTGCAAACTCTTCGAAATCCTTCAATGCCTTTGCACAAAGCTGGGAACCCGCCGCCCCCATGAATAAAAAATCATCAAGATAGTGTGTGACTTCATTATGTCCTGTACGAAAAGAGAAACACCACTGTAGGAATGAGCTAAAAGATTCGAACAACCTGCAAGATATCGCACAACCCATGGGGAGAGCCTTATCAACAAAAAATGTTCCTTCAAAGTAAATACCGAGCAACGAAAAATCAGAAGGGTGCACTGGCAATAATCTGAAAGCTGACTTAATGTCACATTTAGCTAATTCAGAGTCCTCCCCCATGGTTCTGATCATTCCTAATGCTGAATCTACAGAAGCAAATTGGACCATGGAATCTTCCTTTGCAATAAAGTCATTGACAGAGAAACCTGGAGGCCATGATAGGTGTTGGATCATCCTGAATTCCCCTTCTGTTTTCTTAGGAACCACACCTAATGGGGAAACGATAAGATTGTGTAACGGCCATGACTCGAAAGGACCTGCCATCCTCCCTTCTTTCACCTCTGTGAGCAATTTGTTCCTCACAATGTGTGGAAATTCATTTACAGATTTTAAGTTTTGCGCGAATCTGCGACATCTAGGCCCTTGATATCCCAATTTGAACCCTTCTCTAAAACCCCATTCCAGTATTGTTGCTTCCTGCGTATCAGGATAGAATTTTAACCATTTACATAAAATGTCCACCTTAATTGGAGTAGAAGCCCTTGTTCCCAGACTGGAAAGCAAAACCTCTTCCTCTGTTTGGAACACCTCCCCCCAATTTGATTGTTCCCCGAAGCATTGCATAACGGCGTGTTTCCCACCGCACCTTGAGCACTCGTGCTTATATTTGCAAGGGTTTCTTGTACAGTATCCTTTATTAAAATTCCAGCATGCTCCCGATACAAACGTTTGTGGTCTATTCCAAATACCCACCCTCCCAGGGTGGGTCTGTTCTGAAAGGGCCGATTAGGGACCGCTAGGCCGCTAGCTGTATGCATGGATGGTGGAGGCCGTTGAGGGTACATCCATTGAACCCAGAGTTCATTATCTACCTCCCCCATGGTTTATCTGGAATTAACACTAGTCTGGCTCGAAACTCCTCATCGTAGTGTAACCAGGCATAACCCCCAAATTCTGTAGAGGCCTTCCGAATCGTGTCCAAATACTTAAAGATCGCCACTGACCTATCGGGAAACTTTTCACAGTATACACTGGCGAAAATAAGGAAGGCTGACGTCCATGTGTCTATATTGGTTGGCACCCTTGGTCTCTTTGCCAACTCCCACGCTTCTTCCCTTGAACCTTCTTTTGCTTGTATTTCCCTATGAAGAAGTTTAAACACATCAATAAACTCCCCTTTCCAGATCTTTTCTTTCGTAGCCTTATTTAAATGAGCACCCAATGGCATGGACAAACCCATGTAGGGTAAACGTCTCAGAGTCGATGTGTTTATTACTTCGCCTTCTGCCTTAGTATTTTTATCTGTAATTTCAGTCATTTTGACCTGGTCATCTGCAATCCCACCCTCTTTAACCACCTGGCTAGCTGTATCTTGCACTGCGGCCTTAATATGTTCACTGTCCGTTCCTACGCTTTTATCTACACGTAAACGTTTGTGAATAAACTGTGTGTGTACCTCACCTGGGTTTGTAGATGTGCGTTCTTCAATCGAAACTCTTTTCTTCGTCCCCCTATTTTGATGTCTTATACTGGGTCTGCCCTTAGCGCCTTCGTTTTCTTTGTCCTGTGAAAAATAAATTCTAGAGACATTTTTAGTACACCCCCCTTTTTCCTTAGAGATTCTTGAAAGCCTTGTAATAGCTCTCCCTCATCCGCAATTTCTCCTTCTTCCAATGACTCAGAATCATCGTCCAGCAAAGGTGTGCCTACCACCCCGATATTCCCTACACTACCACCCCTCCTACTGCCACTTGGGTGTTCCCCGTCCCCTATACCCCCGTCATACATTTTCCAATTAATAGCTTGTGTATAGCGAGAAACTCTGTTTGCGTCCAACGGCGTGGGGAATTTCGTTTGAAAATCCCCCTCCTCTCTGTTTCTTACGTTGCAGGACGCTAGAGGCCTGACCAAAAATTCTTTACTGCCCCTTCTTGTGCTTGGCAGAATCTCGCCCGCGTTGGGCTGCAAAACGCTGGAACTTGCAGCCGAGTGATAACTATTCTCTTTCAAATTTAATAATCTGTTTTCAGTATTAATCTCTTTTGGTATCCACACCCATTGTCCAACGTGTTCAGATTCCAGCGAACACTGAACCCGACTAACCTTGTTCGTGTTGGGCATGTCAATAAACAGGTCATTGCCCATATCTGCATCTGTACTCTTTGATAAATTATGTGCATCACTAGTAATTTGCTGAGGTAATGTGCCTTGCGCCTCAACTGCAAATGGTTTTTGCTTTGAGAGTAACATAGTATCGCCCCCTTCACTGGATATTATGGGTGACAAACGTCTGTCATTAGACATTTCCACTGTCAATTCGGAATTTTTAAATTGTTTCGTTCCAAATATAAAAATGTCTTTTTTGCCTCCCCAATCATGTTGCTTTGTAATGACAGGGCTTTGTTGCTGCTCTAAATGCCCACTAGATGGAGCACTTTCATCAGGATTCAGAGCACACGAGTCTTTCTGCATTGAATCGACTCGTTTGTTATTTTCCTTCTTTGCAGGGGCAAAAGAAGGCACTGTGCGTGTGCGTGGTCTGCCCCTCCTTCTTTTTGACGTGCTGGGCAACACTGGCGCAGAGGGAGACCTTTTGGGCTGCCGGTCAAGCTCAGGTGAGGCGCCGGTTAACAAATGCTCTACATCGTGGGAAAGAGCTGGTGAGCCTTCGCTTGAAAAGCAAGCAGTCACGGCAGCTAGCACACCGCCTGCAGCCTTCCGCCTACGCTGCTCAAAACCCACCCACGCCTCAGACAATACTCCGGGCACAATTAAATCCTCCCTCCCGGCCTCGCACAACGCGCGCAGCGCTTCCCGAACGGAAGCTGCTGCCTCCATATTAAAAGCTCCAAATCGTTTGAATATATATGCTGACACAAAGCAAAGCCCAAAATCCTTTTCCCTACCTCACCGCACTCAGGAGCAAGTGCGCAACGGAACTTTCGCGCTCTTGGTGCTCGCGCTGATTAGCGCCAGCCAATCAACTTTGCCTCCTGTCCTGGGCCATACTAAATGCCCGAAGCTGCCCGGGGGTGGACAATCTGCGAATGCCACCCCCAGGAGCCCTCA
Organism: Calotriton arnoldi; assembly: GCA_963921515.1. Classification (NCBI taxonomy): domain Eukaryota; kingdom Metazoa; phylum Chordata; class Amphibia; order Caudata; family Salamandridae; genus Calotriton; species Calotriton arnoldi. Next base: position 253,268 of record CAWUFW010013669.1, on the reverse strand, counting down.
TTCTGCAAGGGGGGCATCATTTTGCCATGTGCCACTCTCTCCAATAAGCTTTCGCAACCAGACTGTTAGGCAAGATTCCACCAAAAATTGTGTTGGTTGAGTGGGGGTAAAACTGGGTGCTCTCTGGAAGGTAGAAGTAAAATTCCACGACTGGATGCGAGCCTCACTCTGCTGTGCAGGGCTGTCACCTAGGGCACCTTGATTTCTGTGCCACGCTTTCACTGCTAAATGCATTCATATATATCAAAATTAAGGCTTCCAGTTTTCCATTTTTACTGATTTTTACAGACAAATACAGACATAAAACAATCTATTTCCTGTCTGTAATTATTTTTAAAAGAGAAAACATAGAAAATTGTGCTTCTTGTGAGTGATTCTTATTGTTGTCCTTCATAAAGTCCAGACCAACTGCTAAGCAGATAGAAAGCATGGGGATTTAAAAACAGGATGAGATTCCCTTAAATACAGGCATATGTTAACATATATTTGTCTATAGTGCTAATATTTATCTGTCGGAATAGTGGTTTGTTATAATCTGCCTGCTTGATTTGCTAAAACGCGAAAAGGCCTCAAAGTATGAGTGCATGTTTATCAGTGAAATAAATGTGGAAATATACAATTTTACAACTCATTTTATTCCCCAAACATAAAATATGATGATGAGGCAGTATCATCATTTACCACTTCTATATTGGGTCTGGTGGCTTAGTGGACTAATGTAAGGACCCGTGTTTGACTTCATGGTCACAGGTTCAAATCCTGGTGGGTTCATTGATAAAATGAGTACCATTGAGATGGGTAACTATAAACATCTGTTAGTCAGTGCCAAGATGCCCTTATGGGTGAATGTGCACTTTACAAATGTTATGTTATACACTAGACCGAACAAATGTAAACTTTTATGAGTTCACCTAATAGAGTAAGTAAGGTGGGACATTAATATATAATTACTAACATATGGACTTCACTGCATAAGTTTTTGTTAAAGTACATATTTTGTTCTTTAATGAGGCGGGCCGTCAGCTGCACCCAAATGTGGGAGTCAATTGGGTGGGGGGGATACTCTACAATGTAACTAGTCCTGGTGGCTGTCTGGTCACATACGATAATACTGTATATGGCTTCCTTCTGTTCCCACAGGGGATGATTTATGTATGCTGTTAATGGTTTTCAAGTCAAGTGTAACAAAGCGAATAAAATGCAATAAAGATATTATAAAAAAATGTTTACAGTGGGCACCTATAAACTGGGTTCCGCACAAAGGTAGTGGAGGTAATCACAGTCATATTACATTATTTTTTGTCAAGCTCTGCCTCTATTCTAGATTACTTAATTGTTCGCATTCAGAATGCATTTTTAAAGGTGTGCAAGCCAACATTTTATCACAGAGAGCCAACCCAGAGTGAGCCAGGGGTCTGGTTTGGCTCTAAGAGACCCTACACGAGCGAGCCTTGAAAATATTTGGCATGTCATTTATGAGGCAAACATCATGTAAAAAATACAACAAATTCTGCTTAAAAAATTCAAAAAAGAATAGTTTAGTGGGGGAAGCGGTTTCACCTTAGTACATCTACAGCACTGCAATAAAAGATACGTATTAAAAACAATTGTTTTAAATATGAATTTAGAATCATTTCTTCCCCCAACAATGCAATTAGTGAAATAATAGCAAGTCAGTTGTCATGTGCATTCTATATGTGTCCTAGATTGTAATTACAGATGTAGCAACGCTATAATCTATAAAACAAAAGTCTAGGTTTTTATACAGTACAAGTCTTGAAATCATGTATTTGAAAGTCCTTCCTTATGTGATAATGAAGACAAGCATTTGCAATGCAATAGGTCTTGCATTTGCGAGAGTTTGAACTGCTGGCATTGTAAATGACAATGCCTTTTATTTATGTGTTTTGAATGCCTGCAAGCAGTGCGTAAACACGCACTTTGTGCTTATGGTTGTTGGTTACGAGAAGCAAGGCTGGCAGTAACTGTGCCTCTTTTACTGCCAGCCTTGCTTCTCGTAAGCAAGGACTATAAGTACAAAGTGCGTATTTATGCATCACTTGCAGGTTTTCAAAACACATAAATAAAAGGTATTGTCATTTACAATGCCAATAGCTCGAACTCTCGCAAATGTGAGACCTATTGCATTGCAAATGCTTGTTTCTTAAGGGGTGAGGTAACACGGACAACAGGACTGTGGGAGTGAAGCAACAACATGGATAACGGCTTAAGGATGAACACGGTCAGCCAAAATGCAGAATGCAATAGTCTGCTCCTCCTCGGACACATTTGCTCACCACATAAATAGGATGTATGACGATACCACGCATGCATTACATCGCATGCCATTAGATCGCGGTTTTAACAACGCAAGTCGTTACAACGACTTGCGTTGGAGGGCGCTGGACTTAGGAGTAGTTTAATTTACTATTCCAACTCCAGCCTACGTACAGTAGGGAAGGTGTTGGATAGTAATTTAAACTACTCCTTGTCCTATAGCGCCCTCCAGTGCAAGTCGTTGTAACGACTTTCGTTGTAAAAACCGCAATCTAATGGCATGCGAAGTAAGGCATGCGTTCTAAAGGTTGTTTCCCCATAAATATCACTTCCTAACACTTTAATCAGCCAATCGAGCAACATCAACCCTCATAACTTATCTCCAAGGTCACGTCTGGTCTTTGTGGATCTGTAACATGTACTCGACAATGGTCACAAACTGGAAGGAACAGCTCCAAACCCATCCAATTAATCCTTAGGCGCATGCTCTATACAGGGAACAATGCATCTGTCCGAATCCTTGCGGAAAGCCCCTTTGGGAAGCAGAACTAAAAAGTAAGAGGAACTTGAACTTTTTTATGTACCACTGGGCTCCCGCATCCTGGGACCCTGGGATGGAGCATGAGCCCCTGGCCCAGTCCCAGCTTCCGAACCCTAGCCAGGCCGGGGAGAGCCTCCCCGGGCCCCGATGGGACCCCCCGGACCATCGGCTGGCTTGCAGGATGCGGGGATCCCGCACACCGGGGCCTGCCGGATGGAGTTCAAGTCCCAGGCCCGGACCCAGCTTCAGAACCCTAGCCAGGCTGGGGAGAGCCTCCCCTGGCCCTGATGGACCCCCGTAACCAGTGCCCGGACCCTCTGATGGCTTGCAGGATGGGGGCTCCCACACCCCGGGGCCTGCCGGATGGAGCTCAAGCCCCAGGCCCGGACCCAGCTTCAGAACCCTAGCCAGGCTGGGGAGAGCCTCCCCGGGCCCTGATGGACCCCCGTA
>CAWUFW010013669.1:235000-240000 GCA_963921515.1 Calotriton arnoldi | reverse complement strand
AGGGCATGCACCTGAAATATGTGAAATTGTTTCGCATACATCTTTGCAGTATCTACAGGTAGCAAAAGTACGATTTCTTCCCCTAGTGATGGTTTCTCTAGTATACAAAACATTTGCTCTCAACATCAGCGCAGCTATGTATTGATTTTCTTTCATTTTATTATGTTTGCTGATCCAGAAATTTGAGGTTGGATTACTTGCTAGGTATTTTATACCATCACCTTGGACAGGGAGATTTGCCCATTTTTCAAATTCCTCTTTTCTCCAATCATATGTTGCTACCAGATTCAATTCATAACTCAGAAATCTACTGTCCAGAATGTTGAGTTTGTGTGTTTTGATGATGTTATCAATTTTTTCATTGATTACTTCTCCTGCATATATGAAAGATTGAGCTATGTACAGATCTGGAGCTTCCCTGAGATACAATAAACTATTGATTTTGTTTAGACCAATTGTCGTACATAACTTTGGTATACTGAGGCCCCCAAAGGATCTTTTCGAATATAGGAGACCATCACATGTGTATGCAGGTAGGTGTAGGAAATGTTTGACATACTTTTTTATTGTTTGATCCAGAATGTTTAAAGTTTTAGCTTCTGTTCCTGTCATTTCCAACTTAAATGACAGTTTAGGGATCAAATATTGACACAATATTTCTATTTTCTGTGTGGGCTTTAGTGGTAAATTGTCGAGTTTTTGTGCCCAGTCAACAAGAACCTCATTAATTTTGTTGTTACTTGAATGGCCGGTGTGTGGATCAAAGTTCAATCCGAGGTATCTCTCGCTTTCTCCTGGATTAATGTTTTCAATATTTTGTTTTTCAAATTGCCATGGTTTGCAGTTGTTAACCAGGATCTTATCTTTATGGTGACTTATATAAAATCCATGTGTTTTTTTCACATTAAGCTTTAAGCCTGTTGTTTTACTGAATTTTTCAATGATTTTCAGATTTGTACTCATTCCTTCCCAGGTGTTGCTGAGTACTGCAATATCATCTGCAAAGGCAAGAGCGGTGACTTGCTTAATGAGACCATCAGAGCCGAATGTGAAGCCCTTGCCATCTTTCTGAAGATCACAGATCAAGGGATCCATGGCAATGTTAAACAACAGTGGGGATAATGAGTCACCTTGCTTAACTCCCGACATCATTTGCATTTCTGGAGTTGCTTCATTGTTTTTCCCTTGAAAAATGTTGTTGAGTCAGTGTATAAGTCTTGTACTATGTCTCTGATGCATGATGGGACTCTGAGCCTTTCCAGACTCTGTAAAATGTGACCATGGCTGACAGAGTCAAAGGCTTTTGAGATGTCTATGAACACCACTGCTAACGAGCTTCTGTTTTTTCGTGCCCCTTTTATGATGTTTTGCAGAAGAGTCAGATTTTCGAGACAACCTCTCACCTTCATGAAGCCTTTTTGTCTCGTGTTCAATTCAACGAAAAATGCAAGTCTTTTGGTTAATATTTTCGTGAACAACTTCATGAATGCCGTACCGATGGTAATTGGACGCCAATTACTGATTTTTTTCAGTTCGCTAATCGGTACATTTTTAGGTATTAAAATCGATCAGTTCTTTTTAATACTTTCTGGTACTCTTCTCATCAATAACCAAGACGACAAGATTCTGGGCAGCAGTCTTGGTTGTTTGTTATGCACATTTTGTAAGTCATTAAGGCCAATTTTGTCAGGCCCCACTGCTTTCTTTAAATCTGATTCATCGAAGGCTTTAGTTATTTCGAGCAGTGTAATTTCTTTACACAATCCTCCAATTTCCCATTCATCCGGTATCCGATCAATTGGGATGAATTTGGGATTTTTCTTGTTTTCTTTTTCAATTATGTTTTTATAGTATTGGAAGATTTCATCCGCACTGATTTGGCAGGTGGCATCTTCTGCCCCATCGGTGATTATCCTGGCAATTTTCTTTTTGTCTTTTTTAAACATTGCCTGGTATTCTTTGTAGCTGCCCTTAGCTTTTGCATAATTTTTCTTGTGTGTCCGATTGAGCCTTCCATTCTTCTTATCTTTTTTTGCTATCTTGTTTTGTACTGGGGTAATCTGTTGCTCATCTTGAGCGGTGCTCATAGGCTCATTGGGTTCGCTCGTTGGTTCGGTACGATTTGCTGGTACAGGACTTATATCATTGGTGTTGTCTGAGATATAAGTCACTATCTCATCCATCAGATCCATAGCAGCATCATGATGCTGGATGTTTTTGGTGTACTTTTCGATTTCTGTGATTCTATCATTCAGTTCATCAAAGTTTTTTATTTTTGGCGCTCGTTTCCGATTGATAAAGTCTTTGCGCCTTTCCATTGTTTTTTCTACTGAAATCTCTGGTTCATCACAAGAGTCATTCTCTGAGATATTAGATGCTTGCAGTACATCTTTTGCCGATTTTTTTCTCTTATCTCTTCTATCTCTTCTTTTTTTCTGCAATTTGTTTGCTGTTTTTATTGTCAAAATGCGGAACCATCAGCGCATTAATGTTTCTCTTGTTTTCATATATTTTTTCCAATTCTGCTAATAGCAGTATTTCTTCCTGTGACCATAGTTTTGATGGTTTGCTGCTTGCTAGAGCTGTTAGTCTAGCCTCATTTTGCGCTCTTGGATGCGCATGCCGAGCATGTTGTGATACTCCAATCTTTGATCCGAATCTGAGGTCACAGAAGCTGCACAGGAATGGCAGCACTCCCTTTTGAGGTCTTCCTTTGCATTTGGCATAATGGCATGCAATATTGTGGTATTCGGCTTCTTTGTCACATTTTGAGCAATAGGTTTTGAGATAGAAGCCTTTGTGCTTGTTAGAGACATGTTTTCTTAGTTCTTTGAATGTTCCCAAAATGTCTCCACACAAGTCACAATTATACTTTTCGTTTGGGTATTTCCAATATGTGACTTTCTTTGTGTAGTCACTCTTCTTTGCATTCAATTCCTTGCTGACCTCGTACACATCGGGTAGATTTTCAAATTTTATTGTGACAATGTCATTCTTGGCTGAGGAGGCCACAAATTCGATGGTTTTGCTGAGGTCTACTGTTATGTCTTCATCTGCTACGGAGGGTGAACTAGGCGCTATAACGTGACCTGAATCGTTGTTGCTTGTTGCATTGTTTGAAGCGGGTGCTGGTTTGTCAAATTCGGTGAGGAGGTTAATGATTTCTGGGAAAGATAGCACCTCCTTTCGCCATCTTAACGGGGTTTTTAATCGCCAGGAACTACCCCATCTGGAATTGTGTTCGTTTGCTTCGCCATTTCTCACTATCACGCTCGTCGCCATGATAGAACCTTGTTTGGCCTGTCTCCATAGACTTTCCTACGAATAGTCAAGCACTATAGAGGCAGTTACCGGCGGGACCACTGGAAGGTAAAGGCCACTATAACTGAGAATAGGTTAAGAGAGTTATAGTTACTCCCACCGTTTACCCGCGCTTCATTGAATTTCTTCACTTTGACATTCAGAGCACTGGGCAGAAATCACATCGCGTCAACACCCGCCTCGGGCCTTCGCAATGCTTTCTTTTAATTAAACAGTCGGATTCCCCTGGGCAGAAAACTACGCTCCGCCAGCATAGCGGATAAAGCCAGCCACCCCTGCTCCCCGGCCCGGTCCCTGCTTCTGAAAGCAGCCAGGCCGGGGAGAGCCTCCCCGGGCCCCGGTGGACCCCTGTCCACAGCGCCCGGACCCTCGGCAGGCTTGCAGGATTGGGGGCTCCCGCACCCTGGGACCCTGGGACGGAGCACGAGCCCCGGGCCCGGTCCCAGCTTCCGAACCCTAGCCACGCTGGGGGGGAGCCTCCCCGGGTCCCGGTGGACCCCTGTCCCCAGCGCCCGGACCCTCGCCAGGCTTGCAGGATTGGGGGCTCCCACACCCTGGGACGGAGCACGAGCCCTGGACCCGGTCCCAGCTTCCGAACCCTAGCCAGGCCGGGGGGGAGCCTCCCTGGGTCCCGGTGGACCCCCGTCCCCACCGCACGGACCCTCGGCAGGCTTGCAGGATTGGGGGCTCCCGCACCCTGGAACCCTGGGACGGAGCATGAGCCCCGGGCCCGGTCCCAGCTTCCGAACCCTAGCCAGGCCGGGGAGAGCCTCCCCGGGCCCCGGTGGACCCCCGTCCCCAGCGCCCGGACCCTCGACTGGCTTGCAGGACGGGAGGCTCCCGCACCCCGGGGCCCGCCGGACAGAGCACAAGCCCCGGGCCCGGTCCCAGCTTCCGAACCCTAGCCAGGCCGGGGGGAGCCTTCTGGGACCCAATGGGATCCCGGACCATCGGCTGGCTTGCAGGATGCGGGGATCCCGCACCCCAGGGCCTGCCGGATGGAGTTCAAGTCCCAGGCCCGGACCCAGCTTCAGAACCCTAGCCAGGCTGGGGAGAGCCTCCCCTGGCCCTGATGGACCCCCGTAACCAGCGCCCGGACCCTCTGATGGCTTGCAGGACGGGGGGCTCCCACACCCCGGGGCCTGCCGGATGGAGCTCAAGCCCCAGGCCCGGACCCAGCTTCAGAACCCTAGCCAGGCTGGGGAAAGCCTCCCCGAGTCCTGATGGACCCCCGTAACCAGCGCCCGGACCCTTTGATGGCTTGCAGGACGGGGGGCTCCCACACCCTGGGGCCCACCAGACAGAGCTCGAGCCCCAGGCCCTGTCCCAGCTTCTGAACCCTAGCCAGGCTGGGGAGAGCCTCCCCGGGCCCCGGTGGACCCCCGTCCCCAGCACCCGGACACTCGGCAGGCTTGCAGGATTGGGGGCTCCCGTACCCTGGGACCCTGGGACGGAGCACGAGCCCCGGGCCCGGTCCCAGCTTCCGAACCCTAGCCAGGCTGGAGAGAGCCTCCCCGGGCCCTGGTGGACCCCTGTCCCCAGCGCCCGGACCCTCGGCTGGCTTGCAGGACAGGGGGGCTCCAGTACCCCTGGGGCCCACCAGACGGAGCTCGAGCCCCAGGCCCTGTCCCAGCTTCTGAACCCTAGCCAGGCTGGGGAGAGCCTCCCCGGGGCCCCGG
>CAWUFW010013669.1:227500-230000 GCA_963921515.1 Calotriton arnoldi | reverse complement strand
CCCCACTGCTTTTTTAAATCTGATTCATCGAAGGCTTTAGTTATTTCGAGCAGTGTAATTTCTTTACACAATCCTCCAATTTCCCATTCATCCGGTATCCGATCAATTGGGATGAATTTGGGATTTTTCTTGTTTTCTTTTTCAATTATGTTTTTATAGTATTGGAAGATTTCATCCGCACTGATTTGACAGGTGGCATCTTCTGCCCCATCGGTGATTATCCTGGCAATTTTCTTTTTGTCTTTTTTAAACATTGCCTGGTATTCTTTGTAGCTGCCCTTAGCTTTTGCATAATTTTTCTTGTGTGTTCGATTGAGCCTTCCATTTTTCTTATCTTTCTTTGTTATCTTGTTTTGTACTGGGGTAGTCTGTTGCTCATCTTGAGCGGTGCTCATAGGCTCATTGGGTTCGCTCGTTGGTTCGGTACGATTTGCTGGTACAGGACTTATATCATTGGTGTTTTCTGAGATATAAGTCACTATCTCATCCATCAGATCCATAGCAGCATCATGATGCTGGATGTTCTTGGTGTACTTTTCGATTTCTGTGATTCTATCATTCAGTTCATCAAAGTTTTTTATTTTTGGCGCTCGTTTCCGATTTATAAAGTCTCTGCGCCTTTCCATTGTTATTTCTACTGAAATCTCTGGTTCATCACAAGAGTCATTCTCTGAGATATTAGATGCTTGCAGTACATCTTTTGCCGATTTTTTTCTCTTATCTCTTCTATCTCTTCTTTTTTCTGCAATTTGTTTGCTGTTTTTATTGTCAAAATGCGGAACCATCAGCGCATTAATGTTTCTCTTGTTTTCATATATTTTTTCCAATTCTGCTAATAGCAGTATTTCTTCCTGTGACCATAGTTTTGATGGTTTGCTGCTTGCTAGAGCTGTTAGTCTAGCCTCATTTTGCGCTCTTGGATGCGCATGCCGAGCATGTTGTGATACACCAATTTTTGATCCGAATCTGAGGTCACAGAAGCTGCACAGGAATGGCAGCACTCCCTTTTGAGGTATTCCTTTGCATTTGGCATAATGGCATGCAATATTGTGGTATTCGGCTTCTTTGTCACATTTTGAGCAATAGGTTTTGAGATAGAAGCCTTTGTGCTTGTTAGAGACATGTTTTCTTAGTTCTTTGAATGTTCCCAAAATGTCTCCACACAAGTCACAATTATACTTTTCGTTTGGGTATTTCCAATATGTGACTTTCTTTGTGTAGTCACTTTTCTTCACATTCAATTCCTTGCTGACCTCGTACACATCGGGTAGATTTTCAAATTTTATTGTGACAATGTCATTCTTGGCTGAGGAGGCCACAAATTCGATGGTTTTGCTGAGGTCTACTGTTATGTCTTCATCTGCTACGGAGGGTGAACTAGGCGCTATAACGTGACCTGAATCGTTGTTGCTTGTTGCATTGTTTGAAGCGGGTGCTGGTTTGTCAAATTCGGTGAGGAGGTTAATGATTTCTGGGAAAGATAGCACCTCCTTTCGCCATCTTAACGGGGTTTTTAATCGCCAGGAACTACCCCATCTGGAATTGTGTTCGTTTGCTTCGCCATTTCTCACTATCACGCTCGTCGCCATGATAGAACCTTGTTTGGCCTGTCTCCATAGACTTTCCTACGAATAGTCAAGCACTATAGAGGCAGTTACCGGCGGGACCACTGGGAGGTAAAGGCCACTATAACTGAGAATAGGTTAAGAGAGTCATAGTTACTCCCGCCGTTTACCCGCGCTTCATTGAATTTCTTCACTTTGACATTCAGAGCACTGGGCAGAAATCACATCACGTCAACACCCGCCTCGGGCCTTTGCGATGCTTTGTTTTAATTAAACAGTCGGATTCCCCTGGGCAGAAAACTACGCTCCGCCAGCGTAGCGGATAAAGCCAGCCACCCCTGCTCCCCGGCCCGGTCCCTGCTCCTGAAAGCAGCCAGGCCGGGGAGAGCCTCCCCGGGCCCCGGTAGACCCCCGTCCCCAGCGCCCAGACCCTCGGCTGGCTTGCAGGACGGGGGGCTCCCGCACCGCAGGGCCCGCCAGACGGAGCACGAGCCCCGGACCCGGTCCCAGCTTCCGAACCCTAGCCAGGTCGGGGAGAGCCTCCCCGGGCCCCGGCGGACACCCTTTCCCAGCGCCCGGACCCTTGGCTGGCTTGCAGGACGGGGGGCTCCCACACCCTGGGACGGAGCTCGAGCCCCGGGCCCAGTCCCAGCTTCCAAACCCTAGCCAGGCCGGGGAGAGCCTCCCCGGGCCCCGGTGGACCCCCGTCCCCAGCGCCCAGACCCTCGGCAGGCTTGCAGGATTGGGGGCTCCCGCACCCTGGGACCCTGGGACGGAGCACGAGCCCCGGGCCCGGTCCCAGCTTCCGAACCCTAGCCAGGCCGGGGGGAGCCTCCCCGGGTCCCGGTGGACCCCCGTCCCCAGCGCCCGGACCCTCGGCTGGCTTGCAGGATTGGGGGCTCCCACACCCTGGGACGGAGCATGAGCCCCGGGCC
>CAWUFW010013669.1:210000-215000 GCA_963921515.1 Calotriton arnoldi | reverse complement strand
GAAAACGAGCGCACTTCCTGAGGGTCCGTGTGCCCGGGACAGGGGTCCCTCGTGCCTGGGCAGGCTCCCCGATCTCCCCGGCCTGGCTGGGTTGAGAAGCAGGGACCGGCCCCGGGGACTGTGTTTCGGTCAGGGCCTGGGGTTTGTGAGCCCCCGTCCTGCCACCTGCCAAGTGTCCATCTGCCCGTGACAAGGGTCCCTGGTGCAGAGACCCGGAGACCAGCAAGGGCACCCAAGAGCCCTACCGCTATGGCTCGGCTCGGGGCAGGCAGATGGGAGTCCTTTCGACCCCCGCCATCTGGTTGCACCTTTCCCCACGGCCATCTGGTCGCACGCAATGCTTTCCAATGGGGCGACCAGATGGCCGGGCTGCCCTGGAAGTCCCGATGAGGGCTCATTTGCCTCCCGGATCCCAGCCAGGGCTCCAGGAGGTCGGGCACGTTCCCGCCCAGGGTCCCCTGAGCCTCGCGGTGCGCACGGATTCCCAGAAAGCGGGGTAGCCTCCCTCCGGATTACTAGGGGCAGGGTATGCCGGGACACCCCTCCCGGGCTGGCCGTTCTCTGCCGGGGACCAGATGGGCTGTGCCCGGACAACACTTCCCGAGGCATCCGGGGCTCCCTCCTCCAGACCACGGCGTGGCAAGGTGCCCGGGACGGGCTCCATGGGTCCCGGCAGTCCTCCCCCGGGCGCCCGGGCCCGAGAGCTCCGGTGGTCCTCCCCGTGCCTGAGGCCCAGCCGGGGTCCCCGAGCTCCCCGGGACGCGGAGCCCCCGACCCCTGCGTGGGCAGGCGGGAGCCCTACCGGGAAGGCTCGGCTCGGGCAGATGGGAGTCCTTTTGACCCCGGCCATCTGGTCGCACCTTTCCCCTCGGCCATCTGGTCGCACGCAATGCTTTCCAATGGGGCGACCAGATGGCCGGGCCGCCCTGGAAGTCCTGATGAGGGCTCATTTGCCTCCCGGATCCCAGCCAGGGCTCCAGGAGGTCGGGCACCTTCGCCCCAAGGGTCCCCTGAGCCTCGCGGTGCGCATGGATGCCCAGAAAGCGGGGTAGCCTTCCTCCGGATTACTAGGGACAGGGTACTCTGGGACCCCTCTCGGCCTAGCGGTCCTCAGCCGGCAGCTGGGCGGGCCAGGATGCTGCCCCGGCCATGGGTCCGTCCCTGGGCCTGCCGCGTGGCAGGCTGCCCTGGATGGGGTCCGGCAGGCCCGGGGAGCCTCCCCCTGCTGGGCTGGGTCCAGGGGCCCCGGGGAGTGTGGCCTCCCCACCCCAGGGTCTGTCCTTGGTCCTGCTGAGTGGCAGAATGCCCGAACGAGGTCCCGCGGGCCCGGGGAGCCTCCCCCTGCTCGGCTGGGTTCAGAGGCTCCCAGGGGCCCCGGGGAGGGCGTCCTCTCCACCCCGGAGCTCCGTCCTTGGTCCTGCCGCATGGCAGGGTGCACGGTACGGGGTCCGGCGGGCCCGGGGAGGCTTCCCCAGCGCCTCTGAGCCTGGGAGCCCCGGCTGGGTCCAGGGGCCCTGTCGGGCCCCGGATCGGGTGCTCCGGCCCTGGGCCCTGTCCCCCATCCTGCCGCACTGCCAAAGGCCCGGAATGGGGTTCCGTTGTGCCCGGGGAGCCTCCCCCTGCTGGGCTGGGTCCAGGGGCCCCGGGGAGTGCGGCCTCCCCACCCCAGGGTCTGTCCTTGGTCCTGCTGAGTGGCAGGATGCCCGAACGAGGTCCCGCGGGCCCGGGGAGCCTCCCCCTGCTCGGCTGGGTTCAGCGGCTCCCAGGGGCCCCGGCGAGGGCGGCCTCCCCACCCCGGGCTCCGTCCTCATTCCTGCCGTGTGGCAGGGTGCCCGGGACGGGGTCCCGTGGTCCCGGGGAGGCTTCCCCTGCGCCAGGGGCCCCGGCTGGGTCCAGGGGCCCCCCCAGGCCCCGGGTCGGGTGCTCCAGCCCTGGGCCCATCCCCCCGGCCTGCCGCTATGCCAAAGGTCCGAGACGGAGTTCCGTCGTACCTGGGGAGCCCCCCTCGCTTGGCTGGGTTCAGGAGCTCCGTCCGGGGCCCCTGAGGGCCCCGGGGAGGGCAGCCTCCCCACCCCGGGCTCCGTCCTCGGTCCTGCCGCGTGGCAGGGTGCCTGGGACGGGGTCCTGGGGGCCCGGGGATTCTTCCCCTGCGCCTCTGGGCCTGGGAGCCCCGGCGGGGTCCAGGGGCCCCTCCGGGCCCCGGGTCCGGTGCTCCAGCCCTGGGCCCTGTCCCCGGCCTGCCTCTATGCCAAGGGCCCGGGACGGGGGTCCGTCGGTCCTGTGCAGACCTCCCCGCTTCGCCTGCTTGTCGAGGTGTCTGCGGGCCCCGGGTCGGAGGGCCCGTCGGCTCCCCCTCGCAGCCCCCATGGCTGGGGCCCAGCTGGGGCCCTGGGCCTCTGGTCCCCCATGCCCCGGCGCCCGCTCACTCTTTCATTGGGGCAAAGAGCGACCAGATGGCTTCCCTTTCGTGGCCGGCCATCTGGTCGCACCTTCCCCTCGGCCATCTGGTCGCACCTATCCCCTCGGCCATCTGGTCGCACCCAATGCTTTCCTATGGGGTGACCAGATGGCCGGGCTTCCCTGGAAGTCCCGATGAGGGCTCATTTGCCTCCCCGATCCCAGCAAGGGCTCCAGGAGGTCGGGTACTTTTGCGCCTTGGGTCCCCTCTGTCACCTCGTGTGCACGGATTACAAGAAAGGGGGGTGTTTTTTCTCCGGATTACTAGGGAGAGGGTCAGGCAGACCACCGTGAGGTCCGGCGATTCTGAAACAGGGGAGCACCCGGGCCCGACCGCCGGGGCCCCCAGGGGCCCGGGACGCACCTGCCTCTCAGCCCCTTCCCTATGGTCCTTTTCTCCGAGTTTGCTCAGTCAAACCTCCGTGAGGTCCGGGGATGCTGAGACGGGGGAAGGCAGCACCCGGGCCCGCCCGCCGGGGCCATCAGGGGCCCGGGTATGCACCTGCCTCTCAGCCCCTTCCCGATGGTCCTTTTTCTCTGAGTTTGCTCAGTCAGACCTCCGTGAGGTCCGGGGATGCTGAGACGGGGGAAGGCAGCACCCGGGCCCGCCCGCCGGGGCCCCCAGGGGCCCGGGTATGCACCTGCCTCTCAGCACCTTCCCGATGGTCCTTTTCTTCCGAGATTGCTCAGTCAGACCTCCGTGAGGCCCGGGGATGCTGAGACGGGGGAAGGCAGCACCCGGGCCCGCCTGCTGGGGCCCCCAGGGGCCCGGGTATGCACCTGCCTCTCAGCCGCTGCCCGATGGTCTTTTTTCTCCGAGTTTGCTCAGTCAGACCTCCGTGAGGTCCGGGGATGCTGAGTAGGGGTGGGCAGAAAACTACGCTCCGCCAGCGTAGCGCATAAAGCCAGCCACCCCTGCTCCCTGGCCCGGTCCCTGCTTCTGAAAGCAGCCAGGCCAGGGAGAGCCTCCCTGGGCCCCGGTGGACACCCTTCCCCAGCGCCAGGACCCTCGGCTGGCTTGCAGGACGGGGAGCCTCCCCCTGCTGGGCTGGGTCCAGGGGCCCCGGGGAGTGCGGCCTCCCCACCCCAGGGTCTGTCCTTGGTCCTGCTGAGTGGCAGGATGCCCGAACGAGGTCCCGCGGGCCCGGGGAGCCTCCCCCTGCTCGGCTGGGTTCAGCGGCTCCCAGGGGCCCCGGCGAGGGCGGCCTCCCCACCCCGGGCTCCGTCCTCATTCCTGCCGTGTGGCAGGGTGCCCGGGACGGGGTCCCGTGGTCCCGGGAGGCTTCCCTGCGCCAGGGGCCCCGGCTGGGTCCAGGGGCCCCCAGGCCCCGGGTCGGGTGCTCCAGCCCTGGGCCCATCCCCCGGCCTGCCGCTATGCCAAAGGTCCGAGACGGAGTTCCGTCGTACCTGGGGAGCCCCCTCGCTTGGCTGGGTTCAGGAGCTCCGTCCGGGGCCCCTGAGGGCCCCGGGGAGGGCAGCCTCCCCACCCCGGGCTCCGTCCTCGGTCCTGCCGCGTGGCAGGGTGCCTGGGACGGGGTCCTGGGGGCCCGGGGATTCTTCCCCTGCGCCTCTGGGCCCGGGAGCCCCGGCGGGGTCCAGGGGCCCCTCCGGGCCCCGGGTCCGGTGCTCCAGCCCTGGGCCCTGTCCCCCGGCCTGCCTCTATGCCAAGGGCCCGGGACGGGGGTCCGTCGGTCCTGTGCAGACCTCCCCCGCTTCGCCTGCTTGTCGAGGTGTCTGCGGGCCCCGGGTCGGAGGGCCCGTCGGCTCCCCCCCTCGCAGCCCCCATGGCTGGGGCCCAGCTGGGGCCCTGGGCCTCTGGTCCCCCATGCCCCGGCGCCCGCTCACTCTTTCATTGGGGCAAAGAGCGACCAGATGGCTTCCCTTTCGTGGCCGGCCATCTGGTCGCACCTTCCCCCTCGGCCATCTGGTCGCACCTATCCCCTCGGCCATCTGGTCGCACCCAATGCTTTCCTATGGGGTGACCAGATGGCCGGGCTTCCCTGGAAGTCCCGATGAGGGCTCATTTGCCTCCCCGATCCCAGCAAGGGCTCCAGGAGGTCGGGTACTTTTGCGCCTTGGGTCCCCTCTGTCACCTCGTGTGCACGGATTACAAGAAAGGGGGGTGTTTTTTCTCCGGATTACTAGGGAGAGGGTCAGGCAGACCACCGTGAGGTCCGGCGATTCTGAAACAGGGGAGCACCCGGGCCCGACCGCCGGGGCCCCAGGGGCCCGGGACGCACCTGCCTCTCAGCCCCTTCCCTATGGTCCTTTTCTCCGAGTTTGCTCAGTCAAACCTCCGTGAGGTCCGGGGATGCTGAGACGGGGAAGGCAGCACCCGGGCCCGCCCGCCGGGGCCATCAGGGGCCCGGGTATGCACCTGCCTCTCAGCCCCTTCCCGATGGTCCTTTTTCTCTGAGTTTGCTCAGTCAGACCTCCGTGAGGTCCGGGGATGCTGAGACGGGGAAGGCAGCACCCGGGCCCGCCCGCCGGGGCCCCCAGGGGCCCGGGTATGCACCTGCCTCTCAGCACCTTCCCGATGGTCC
>CAWUFW010013669.1:192500-197500 GCA_963921515.1 Calotriton arnoldi | reverse complement strand
CCCGGATCTCACGGAGGTCTGACTGAGCAAACTCGGAGAAAAAGGACCATCGGTAAGGGGCTGAGAGGCAGGAGCATACCGGGGCCACTGGGGGCCCCGGCGGGCGGGCCCGGGTGCTGCCTTCCCCCGTCTTAGCATCCCCGGACCTCACGGAGGTCTGACTGAGCAAACTCGGAGAAAAAGGACCATTGGGAAGGGGCTGAGAGGCAGGTGCATAACCGGGCCCCTGGGGGCCCCGGCGGGCGGGCCCGGGTGCTGCCTTCCCCCGTCTCAGCATCCCCAGACCTCACGGAGGTCTGACTGAGCAAACTCGGAGAAAAAAGACCATCGGTAAGTGGCTGAGAGGCAGGTGCATACCCGGGCCCCTGGGGGCCCCTGCGGGCAGGCCCGGGTGCTGCCTTCCCCCGTCTCAGCATCCCCGGACCTCACGGAGGTCTGACTGAGCAAACTCGGAGAAAAAGGACCATCGGGAAGGGGCTGAGAGGCAGGTGCGTACCCGGGCCCCTGGGGGCCCCGGCAGGTGGGCCCGGGTGCTGCCTTCCCCCGTCTCAGCATCCCCGGACCTCACAGAGGTCTGACTGAGCAAACTCGGAGAAAAAAGACCATCGGGAAGCGGCTGAGAGGCAGTTGCATACCCGGGCCCCTGGGGGCCCCGGCAGGCGGGCCCGGGTGCTGCCTTCCCCCGTCTCAGCATTCCCGGACCTCACGGAGGTCTGACTGAGCAAACTCGGAGAAAAAGGACCATCGGGAAGGGGCTGAGAGGCAGGTGCATACTCGGGCCCCTGGGGGCCCCGGCGGGCGGGCCCGGGTGCTGCTTTCCCCCGTCTCAGCATCCCCGGACCTCACGGAGGTCTGACTGAGCAAACTCAGAGAAAAAGGACCATCAGGAAGGGGCTGAGAGGCAGGTGCATACCCGGGCCCCTGGGGGCCCCGGCGGGCGGGCCTGGGTGCTGCCTTCCCCCGTCTCAGCATCCCCGGACCTCACAGAGGTCTGACTGAGCAAACTCGGAGAAAAAGGACCATCGGGAAGGGGCTGAGAGGCAGGTGCACACCAGGGCCCCTGGGGGCCCGGGCGGGCGGGCCCGGGTGCTGCCTTCCCCCATCTCAGCATCCCCGGACCTCACGGAGGTCTGACTGAGCAAACTCGGAGAAAAAAGACCATCGGGAAGCGGCTGAGAGGCAGGTGCGTACCCGGGCCCCTGGGGGCCCCGGCAGGCGGGCCCGGGTGCTGCCTTCCCCCGTCTCAGCATCCCCGGACCTCACGGAGGTCTGACTGAGCAAACTCGGAGAAAAAGGACCATCAGGAAGGGGCTGAGAGGCAGGTGCAAACCCGGGCCTCTGGGGGCCCCGGCGGAAACGGGTGCTGCCTTCCCCCGTCTCAGCATCCCCGGACCTCACAGAGGTCTGACTGAGCAAACTCGGAGAAAAAGGACCATCGGGAAGGGGCTGAGAGGCAGGTGCATACCCGGGCCCGTGGGGGCCCCGGCGGGCGGGCCAGGGTGCTGCCTTCCCCCGTCTCAGCATTAGGGCTGGGCGTAGTTGGCGTAGCGCCACTACGCAGAAATTTGGAAAAAATGTGTGGAAAACGAGCGCACTTCCTGAGGGTCCGTGTGCCCGGGACAGGGGTCCCTCGTGCCTGGGCAGGCTCCCCGATCTCCCCGGCCTGGCTGGGTTGAGAAGCAGGGACCGGCTCCGGGGACTGTGTTTCGGTCAGGGCCTGGGGTTTGTGAGCCCCCGTCCTGCCGCCTGCCAAGTGTCCATCTGCCCGTGAGGAGGGTCCCTGGTGCAGAGACCCGGAGACCAGCAAGGGCACGCAGGAGCCCTACCGCTATGGCTCGGCTCGGGGCAGGCAGATGTGAGTCCTTTCGACCCCCGCCATCTGGTCGCACCTTTCCCCTCGGCCATCTGGTCGCACGCAATGCTTTCCAATGGGGCGACCAGATGGCCGGGCCGCCCTGGAAGTCCCGATGAGGGCTCGTTTGCCTCCCGGATCCCAGCCAGGGCTCCAGGAGGTCGGGCACGTTCCCGCCCAGGGTCCCCTGAGCCTCGCGGTGCGCACAGATTCCCAGAAAGCGGGGTAGCCTCCCTCCGGATTACTAGGGGCAGGGTATGCCGGTACACCCCTCCCGGGCTGGCGGTTCTCTGCCGGGGACCAGATGGGCTATGCCCGGACAACACATCCCGAGGCATCCGGGGCTCCCTCCTCCAGACCACGGCGTAGCAAGGTGCCCGGGACGGGCTCCATGGGTCCCGGGCAGTCCTCCCCCGGGCGCCCGGGCCCGAGAGCTCCGGTGGTCCTCCCCGTGCCTGAGGCCCAGCCGGGGTCCCCGAGCTCCCCGGGACGCGGAGCCCCCGACCCCTGCGTGGGCAGGCGGGAGCCCTACCGGGAAGGCTCGGCTCGGGGCGGGCAGATGGGAGTCCTTTTGACCCCGGCCATCTGGTCGCACCTTTCCCCTCGGCCATCTGGTCGCACGCAATGCTTTCCAATGGGGCGGCCAGATGGCCGGGCCGCCCTGGAAGTCCCGAGGAGGGCTCATTTGCCTCATGGATCCCAGCCAGGGCTCCAGGAGGTCGGGCACGTTCGCGCCCAGGGTCCCCTGAGCCTCGCGGTGCGCACGGATTCCCAGAAAGCAGGGTAGCCTCCCTTCGGATTACTAGGGGCAGGGTATGCCGGGACACCCCTCCCGGGCTGGCAGTTCTCTGCCGGGGACCAGATGGGCTATGCCCGGACTAACACCTCCCGAGGCATCCGGGGCTCCCTCCTCCGGACCACGGCATGGCAAGGTGCCCGGGACGGGCTCCATGGGTCCTTGGCAGTCCTCCCCCGGGCGCCCGGGCCCGAGAGCTCCGGTGGTCCTCCCCGTGCCTGAGGCCCAGCCGGGGTCCCCGAGCCCCCACGGGACGCGGAGCCCCCGAGCCCTGCATGGGCAGGCGGGAGCCCTACCGCGAAGGCTCTGCTCGGGGCGGGCAGATGGGCATCCTTTTGACCCCGGCCATCTGGTCGCACCTTTCCTCTCGGCCATCTGGTCGCACGCAATGCTTTCCAATGGGGCGACCAGATGGCCGGGCCGCCCTGGAAGTCCCGATGAGGGCTCATTTGCCTCCCGGATCCCACCAGGGCTCCAGGAGGTCGGGCACCTTCGCCCCAAGGGTCCCCTGAGCCTCGCGGTGCGCACGGATGCCCAGAAAGCGGGGTAGCCTTCCTCCGGATTACTAGGGACAGGGTACTCTGGGACCCCTCTCGGCCTAGCGGTCCTCAGCCGGCAGCTGGGCGGGCCAGGATGCTGCCCCGGCCATGGGTCCGTCCCTGGGCCTGACGCGTGGCAGGCTGCCCTGGATGGGGTCCGGAAGGCCCGGGGAGCCTCCCCCTGCTGGGCTGGGTCCAGGGGCCCCGGGGAGTGCGGCCTCCCTACCCCAGGGTCTGTCCTTGGTCCTGCTGAGTGGCAGGATGCCCGAACGAGGTCCCGCGGGCCCGGGGAGCCTCCCCCTGCTCGGCTGGGTTCAGCGGCTCCCAGGGGCCCCGGGGAGGGCGTCCTCTCCACCCCGGAGCTCCGTCCTTGGTCCTGCCGCATGGCAGGGTGCACGGTACGGGGTCCGGCGGGCCCAGGGAGGCTTCCCCTGCGCCTCTGAGCCTGGGAGCCCCGGCTGGGTCCAGGGGCCCTGTCGGGCCCCGGGTCGGGTGCTCCGGCCCTGGGCCCTGTCCCCCATCCTGCCGCACTGCCAAAGGCCCGGAATGGGGTTCCGTTGTGCCCGGGGAGCCTCCCCCTGCTGGGCTGGGTCCAGGGGCCCCGGGGAGTGCGGCCTCCCCACCCCAGGGTCTGTCCTTGGTCCTGCTGAGTGGCAGGATGCCCGAACGAGGTCCCGCGGGCCCGGGGAGCCTCCCCCTGCTCGGCTGGGTTCAGCGGCTCCCAGGGGCCCCGGGGAGGGCGGCCTCCCCACCCCGGGCTCTGTCCTCATTCCTGCCGTGTGGCAGGGTGCCCGGGATGGGGTCCCGTGGTCCCGGGGAGGCTTCCCCTGCGCCTCTGGGCCCGGGAGCCCCGGCTAGATCCAGGGGCCCCGGCTGGGACCAGGGGCCCCTCCGGGCCCCGGGTCGGGTGCTCCAGCCCTGGGCCCATCCCCCTGGCCTGCCGCTATGCCAAAGGTCCGAGACGGAGTTCCGTCGTACCTGGGGAGCCCCCCTCGCTTGGCTGGGTTCAGGAGCTCTGTCCGGGGCCCCTGAGGGCCCCGGGGAGGGTAGCCTCCCCACCCCGGGCTCCGTCCTCGGTCCTGCCGCGTGGCAGGGTGCCCGGGACGAGGTCCTGGGGGCCCGGGGATGCTTCCCCTGCGCCTCTGGGCCCGGGATCCCCGGCTGGGTCCAGGGGCCCCTCCGGGCCCCGGGTCCGGTGCTCCAGCCCTGGGCCCTGTCCCCCGGCCTGCCTCTATGCCAAGGGCCCGGGACGGGGGTCCGTCGGTCCCGTGCAGACCTCCCCCGCTTCACCTGCTTGTCGAGGTGTCTGCGGGCCCCGGGTCGGAGGGCCCTTCGGCTCCCCCCCTCGCAGCCCCCATGGCTGGGGCCCAGCTGGGGCCCTGGGCCTCCGGTCCCCCATGCCCCGGCGCCCGCTCACTCTTTCATTGGGGCAAAGAGCGACCAGATGGCTTCCCTTTCGTGGCCGGCCATCTGGTCGCACCTTCCCCCTCGGCCATCTGGTCGCACCTATCCCCTCGGCCATCTGGTCGCACCCAATGCTTTCCTATGGGGTGACCAGATGGCCGGGCTTCCCTGGAAGTCCCGATGAGGGCTCATTTGCCTCCCCGATCCCAGCAAGGGCTCCAGGAGGTCGGGTACTTTTGCGCCTTGGGTCCCCTCTGTCACCTCGTGTGCACGGATTACAAGAAAGGGGGGTGTTTTTTCTCCGGATTACTAGGGAGAGGGTCAGGCAGACCACCATGAGGTCCGGCGATTCTGAAATAGGGGAGCACCCGGGCCCGCCCGCCGGGGCCCCCAGGGGCCCGGGGACGCA